>JAXLNO010002850.1:0-32724 GCA_038087875.1 Malacoraja senta | reverse complement strand
AGGAGTGGTCTATCTTGCCCCTCTATAATCTTTGGTCACAACAATCTCTCTATGCGCTCCAGCTCACAATTTGCCACGAGGCACTGACTGAAACAGCAGTTCCAGCAGAACCACGACCTGAGCACCTGCAGGAAGACAGGCAAATCATACATTCCTGTGTACCCGACTCATCATCCACAAACAGTGATTCCATGACAATGCTCAGTGTCAACAATACCAAAGTTGCTGCAAAGATGTAATGTCATGTCTTTATCAGACTTCCAAAGAATTCACAACAACGAAACTGTCATGAAAACAAACTCCAAGTTACATCCATTTATGGGGGGGAGTTGCAACCGGTTGGTAAGGTCACATTACAATGCCATCTACAATCTCAGGTTTACAATGTGGATTTCTTCATTGTTGGCTTGGTACGGCAACCTGAGCTTCAAGGAGCTGAAGAGGCTGCAAAAAGTAGTAAACACTGCCCAGTCCATCATCGGCTCTGACCTCCCCACCATCGAGGGCATCTGTCGCAGACGCTGCCTCAAAAAGGCTGCCAGCATCATCAAGGACCCCACACCATCCTGGCCACTCACTCATCTCTCCGCTGCCATCAGGTAGAAGGTACAGGAGCCTGAAATCTGCAACATCCAGGTTCAGGAACAGCTGCTTCCCCACAGCCATCAGACTATTAAACACAACTTCAAACAGGCTCTGAACTATAACAGCCTATTGCACTTTATCTGTTTATTTATGTGTGTATATTCTATGGTATATGAACACACTGATCTGATCTGCATTTATGCCAACAATATTCTGTTGCGCTGCAACAAGCAAGAATTTCATTGTCCTATCTGGGTCAGCCCATGATCATATTGAATAGCGTTGCAGGCTCGAAGGGCCGAATGGCCTACTCCTGCACCTATTTTCTATGTTTCTATGACAATAAACTCTCTTCTTGACTTCTTGTTAGTGGGGAAGTGCCGCTCCTTCTGGGCATTGATGCATGCCGCGATATGAACTTAGTCTCCTTCGGCAAAACTGTGTACCAGCTGTCTACCTCTCAAAGTCCCACCCAACAACTACTCGAATAATACAAAGACATTTGTGATAACCAGCTGGCCAAGTTTCCCACAGAATACAGCATTGTAACCGACAAGGAAGTCATACCTGTTGTTCGTTCTCCTCACTGAATCCCGCACGAAATGAAGGACCGCGTCAAAGCTGAACTTGACAGAATGGAGACACTGGGTGTGATAGCCCCTGTCAATGACCCCTCCTCCTGGGTCTCCACCATGGTCGCAGCAGTCAAGAAGAACAAAAACGAAATAAGGATTTGTATTAACCCTAAAGACTTACACACTGCCATCAAATGACCACACCACCCGATGCGGACGGTGGAAGAGGTCGCAGCCAGCTACAGTTTTCTCTATCCTAGATGCAAAGAACTCATTTTGGCAAATACCGCTCGACCATGCATCCTCCATGTTAACCACATTTGCAGCGCCCTACGGACGCTACCGATTCTTACAAATGCCATTTGGCATCAATTTAGCCAGTGAAGTTTTCCAATGTACTATGGAACAACTCTTTACTGGCTACCTGTGCACCATAATCATGGATGACATCCTGATCGCCGGGCGCAACAGGTCCTGGATTGTGCCAGATAAGTCAATCTCAAACTCAACCCCCTCAAGTGCAGGTTTCGGGTCAAGGAAGTGACTTATGTGGGACACGTGTTTACCAACAACGGACTCAGGCCAGACCCATCTAAAACCATTGCCATCAACGAAATGGCAGCACCTATGGGTGGGATGTGACTGCTCTACAACGATTTCTAGGCACGGTAAACTACCTGGGAAAATTCATCCCAAACTTCAGCGAGCTGTCTGCCCCACTGTGACAACTGACCCACAATCATACACACTGGTCCTGGCACCAGCACCTGCACCAGCATTTGAAACCCGCAAACAACTAATGTCTTGCGCTCCAACCCTCACATACTTTGATGCTGAGTTACCCGTTACCCTCACCAGTGATGCTTCCCAGTATGGACTGGGCAGCACTTGCCTACAAGACGACGGGAAGGGTCACAGACCAGTTGCCTATGTCTCCCGCACCATGACCGACACTGAACAGCGCTACGTTCAAACTGGGAAGGAGCTACTCGCAGCAACTTTTGCCTGCAAGAAATTCAAGGAGTTTATCTTTGGCAACCCGATCACAGTTGAAACCGATCACCAGGCCCTGGTCAGTATCCTCAGTAAACGGCACATGGCACCAGCGAGTTTACAACGCATAATGATGGAACTACAGAGATATGGCATCAGACTAACCTACAAACGCGGTAAGGACATGCACTTAGCTGACACCCTCTCATGGGCACCTCACCCAACCTGCGAAAACCATCTGTCTGATGATGAGCAAGAGGGGTCCGCGATGAACTCGTCATTCAAGATGGCATTATAATGAAAGGACATAAGGCAGTTATCCTTAAACTGTGACCCCTTGTTCTGGACTTCCCCAACATCGGGAACAATCTTCCTGCATCTAGCCTGTCCAGCCCTGTAAGAATTTTGTAAGTTTCTATAAGATCCCCCCTCAATCTTCTAAATTCTAGCGAGTACAAGCCGAGTCTATCCAGTGTTTCTTCATATGAAAGTCCTGACATCCCAGGAATCAGTCTGGTGAACCTTCTCTGTACTCCCTCTATGGCAAGAATGTCGTTCCTCAGATTAGGAGACCAAAACTGTACGCAATACTCCAGGTGTGATCTCACCAAGGCCCTGTACAACTGCAGTAGAACCTCCCTGCTCCTATACTCAAATCCTTTTGATATGAATGCTAACATACCATTCGCTTTCTTCACTGCCTGCTGCACCTGCATGCCTACTTTCAATGACTGGTGTACCATGCCACCCAGGTCTCATTGCATCTCCCCTTTTCCTAATCGGCCACCGTTCAGATAATAATATGTGCATGCCACCCATTACATGGTATTACGGTACTACACAGCTTTACACAAGCAAGGTCCGTTTACGCTCGCTCTCTCTCTCACAAGCTACGCTGAGCTGAATGAGAATGGCTGGCAGTTTAAATGTTCCTGCTTACTTATGGAATAAAGACTGATCTTTTTACCATGTGTGTTAGTGTGGATTAATCATAAACAGGGTTCAAGATGCAGCTCGAAAGCATCTGATGCGATGAACTCTTATTTGAGAAAAGGAGCAGCTCAAAAGGAAACAACAGCTAAATCAAATCTGCAGCCAGAGTATATCCGGCCTCGTGACTCAGAACTAGCACATGGCCAAAAGATGGACAAACTTCATCTCAGCAACTGGGTGCTAGACCGAAGGAAACTACTTATGGGGCATCTGTAGGGGCTTGGGACAAACCAACAGCTCGGTATGCTCGCTATTCCGAGGCCTGATACACAGGCTCGTGCAAGCCAGTATTATTATCAGAGACCTGTCTATCATTCATTTGCGACAAGCCAAGAATCTCAAGATGGATTACATGAATTGGCGGAGGAGCAAGTTGAATTCAACAAGCTCATAGCTAAACAAAATCTCTCTTTCACCCTATCACCAATAGAAATTCCTACATATAATGTTGATTCTTTGCGGTATGAAGCTTTCATAATGGCATTTGAAGAAGTAGTAGAAATGAAAATTACTGATGAAAAAGAGCGCTTATGATTTCTGGCATATTACACAAGCGGAAGTGCTAAGGTACTTGTACAAAGTTGTCAAGATAAGCCTAACAGCCAAGGCTATCAAGAGGCAAGAAGGTTACTTGAAGAGCGTTATGGTGATAGACAATAGACAATTGGTGGAGGAATTGACCATTCGGCCCCGTGCCAGCACCGCCATTCAATATGATCATTGCTGATCATCCTCAATCCGTACCCCGTTCCTGCCTTCTCCCCATTTTTTCTGACTACGCTATCTTTAAGAGACCTATCTAGCTCTCTCTTGAAAGTATCCAGAGAACCGGCCTCCACTGCTCTTTGAGGCAGAGAATTCCACACTCACAACTTTCTGTGAGAAAAAATGTTTACTCATCTCCGTTCTAAATGGTTTACCCCTTATTCTTAAACTGTGGCCCCTGGTTCTGGACTCCCCCAACATCGGGAACATGTTTCCTGCCTCTAGCATGTCCAAACCGTTAACAATCTTACATGTTTCAATAAGATCCCGTCTCATCCTTCTAAACTCCAGAGTATACAAGCCCAGCCGCTCCATTCTCTCAGCATATGACAGTCCCGCCATCCTTGTAAACCTACGTTGCATTCCCTCTAGCAAGAAAGCCCTTCCTCAAATTAGGGGACCAAAACTGCACACAATACTCCAGGTGTGGTATCACTAGGACTCTGTACAACTGCAGAAGGACCTCTTTGCTCCTATATTTGACTCCTCTTGTTATAAAGGACAACATGCCATTCGCTTTCTTCACTGCCTGCTGTACCTGCATGCTTACTTTCATAGACTGATAAACAAGGACCCCTAGATCCCATTGTACTTCCCCTTTTCCCAACTTGACGCCATTTATATAGTTATCTGCCTTCCTGTTTTTGATACCAAGGTGGATAACCTCACATTTATCCACATTAAACTTCATCTGCCATGCATCTGTCCACTCCCCCAACCTGTCCAAATCATCCTGCATTCTCACAGCATCCTCCTTACAGTTCACACTGCCATCCAGCTTTGTGACATCAGCAAATTTGCTAATGTTACTTTGAACAGAGGATTCCTAACGTATACATGGAGAAGGCCTACGCTTGGAAAGATATCAAGCCAGAAGATGTGGAGGCATTGATTTTGCAAAATTTCTTAGAGGTTGGTGTAGACCGATGAAAAATCTCAACCACATGGGGGAGATGAATCTTCTTAGTAATACTAGAGCCATCATTCTAAAACTGCCCAGACGGCTGAGAGAAAAGTGGTGAGATAAAGCAGGCCGAAGCAAATAGAACGGGAGAAGCCAGCTACTAGTGATGCTGTCACCTCACCTCAAATAACTGCTCATATTGGGGCCGGGGTAGAAGCCTGTATCTTCTCTGTCTTACCAGTACAGGTAAGGAATAGCAAGACGAATACAGTGTTGCAAACATATGCATTTGTAGATCACGGAAGTTCGGCTACCTTCTGCATAGAAGGCTTGATGAGAAGGCTGGACATCACAGGAGAGGAGATTAAGATTCGATTGCATACCATGAATGAAGAGAAGGAGTCCGTTAATCATTACATTACAAGTAGGGAAATATCTAGTCTGGATGAAGATAATTTTATACCAATATCTAAGTGTTTACACATGAAACCATGCCTATTGGTCATCAAAATATACCCAGACATGAGGACTTCAGACAATGGCCTTACTTGAAGGATGTCAAAATATCTAAAATAGATTCTGATATTGACCTACTTATCGGAACGAATGCATTGAAGGCATTGGAACCGATACAGATTGTGAGGAGCCAAGGTGATGGACCGTTTGCTGTGAAAACCCTACTAGGATGGGTTATCTATGGCTCCTTGAGAAGGAACAATGAAAGCGGAAACCAGAAGAACTATCCTGCCGCTGCTGTTAATCAAATATCTACTGGTAAATTAGAAAAGCTATTGATCAAGCAATACAATCATGACTTCAATGAAAGAACTAGTAAGGAATCTGAAGAAATGTCCAGGGAAGAGTTAAAGTTCTTGGATATTATGAACTACTCAGTAAAGATAATGGACGGACACTATTGTTTGGACTTCCCTTTCAAACAAGAAAGTGTTAGTCTGCCAAATAATCATCATATGGCAGAGCAACGCATCCTAAATTTGAAACGTAAGTTTGGCAAGAATACGAAATTTCATGAGGAATATACCTTTCCAAAAGGATATGATTGACAAAGATTATGCCGAACTGGTACCAACAAACCAACTGAATCGAAGTGATGGAGAGCTATGATACATTCCGCACTCGAAGAAAGGGACTTTGAGGATGGTCTTTGACTGGGCTGCAGTCTTCAAAGGAACCTCACTTAACTGTCAACTACTGTAAGGTCCAGACCTTACCAACTCACTCATTGGAGTTCTCATTAAATTCAGATAAGAACCAATTGCTTTGATGGCTGATATCAGAGCGATGTTTCATCGTCAAAGTATCAGAAAAACACATTGACTACCTGCGATTCGTATGGTGGCCTGAAGGGAATGTACAGCAAGTTCTTGTTGAATACCAGATGAAGGTACATCTCTTTGGAGCAGTGTCATCACCAAGTTGTGTGAACTTTGCATCAAAGAAGACCGCAGAGGACCACAAAGTTCATTTTACAGTGGAATGATAACCACTTTGAAGAATCATTTCTATGTGGGTGATTGTTTAAAATCCATGTCTACTGAGCAGGAAGCAATTCAAATGGTAAAACATCTGACTTCCCTCTGGAATAAGGGAGGATTCATGCTTTCCAAGTGGATCAGCATCAGTCGCGTTGTATTGGAAGCATTCTACCAGATGATAGAGCCAAAGAGACCAGAGAGTTAGATTTGGACAAAGACAATTTGGCAATGGAAAGAGCATTGGGAGCAACTGATGTATCATTCATGGAAATATTTTAACACAAAAGAAAATCTTGCGGATGAAGCTTCCAGAGGACTGACAGCAGACCGCTTCTTAAGCAATAAGAGATGGATCAATGGACAAGAGTTTCTCTGTAAGCCAGACAGGGAATGGCCAAAACATGAGCTGGGATTTGAAACCTCTGCTAATGATCCAGAAATTAAACAAAACATCACAGTGAACGTTATTGCTAAAAATCCTATTATTCTCTCGAATGATTTTCACGCTTCAACATCATTGTTACAACATATCCATGAGTTGATTGGACATGGAGGAAAAGGTTTCATGCTGTCAAACTTTGGGCTTTGTGTTTTGGACAATATACGGTATTATGCCTGATGTTATGGGTTTGGTGCACACGGTACGACTTCAAACTAAAAACAATGTTTTAATAAGACCAATAACCAAATGATGCTTACTTCTAGAAGATGGAAGAATCTCTGAAGAAGTCTGAATGCGGATATATCATGGACGGATATACCAATGGAGTGGAGCCAATGGAGGGACGAGTTTGAGCTCTATGTTGATTTGAGCATGACAGGGAAGGATGATAAGATAAAGAGGAAAATGCTCATGTACCTAGTTGGACCACAAGGGAGAGAGCTCTACCAAACAATAAAACCGCGAGGGACACGGACACCGGATGGCAACGTACAAGAAGTGACGCTAATGCAGGCTCTCGATGCTTTTGAACAGCATTGCTAACCCGTGAGGAACGAGACCATCGACAGGTATTGATTCTTTACAAGGTGCCAAGAAGAGGGGAAACATTTGTTCTAAACAGAACTGAAGCTCTTGGTAGCTCATTGCAATTTCAGAGAGTTGAAGGATTCACTGATAAGTGATAGCATAATATGAGGCATAAGAGATGAAAAGTGTGTGAAGGCATGCCAGGCTTTCCAAGGCCAGAGTTGATGTCCTGTTAGGTGACCAACGACAAGATGTCTGTGGAGTAAGACAAGAGGAGACAAGGGGCGCAAAGAGTAGGAGTAGACGGGTCCTTTTCACAATGACAGGCAGTGATTAGTGGGGTACCGCAAGGCTCAGTGCTGGGACCCCAGCTATTTACAATTTATATTAATGATCTGGACGAGGGAATTGAAAGCAACATCTCCAAGTTTGCGGATGACACTAAGCTGGGGGGCAGTGTTAGCTGTGAGGAGGATGCTAGGAGACTGCAAGGTGACTTGGATAGGCTGGGTGAGTGGGCAAATGTTTGGCAGATGCAGTATAATGTGGATAAATGTGAGGTTATCCACTTTGGTGGCAAAAACGGGAAGGCAGACTATTATCTAAATGGTGGCCGATTAGGAAATGGGGAGATGCAGCGAGACCTGGGTGTCATGGTACACCAGTCATTGAAAGTAGGCATGCAGGTGCAGCAGGCAGTGAAGAAAGCGAATGGTATGTTGGCCTCCATAGCAAGAGGATTTGAGTATAGGAGCAGGGAGGTTCTACTGCAGTTGTACAGGGTCTTGGCGAGACCACACCTGGAGTATTGCGTACAGTTTTGGTCTCCAAATCTGAGGAAGGACATTATAGCCATAGAGGGAGTGCAGAGAAGGTTCACCAGACTGATTCCTGGGATGTCAGGACTTTCATATGAAGAAAGACTGGATAGACTTGGCTTATACTCGCTAGAATTTAGGAGATTGAGAGGGGATCTTATAGAAACGTACAAAATTCTTATGGGGTTGGACAGGCTAGATGCAGGAAGATTGTTCCCGATGTTGGGGAAGTCCAGGACAAGGGGTCACAGCTTAATGATAAGGGGGAAATCCTTTAAGACCGAGATGAGGAAAAACGTTTTCACACAGAGAGTGGTGAATCTCTGGAACTCTCTGCCACAGAGGGTAGTTGAGGCCAGTTCATTGGCTATATTTAAGAGGGAGTTAGATGTGGCCCTTGTGGCTAAGGGGATCAGGGGGTATGGAGAGAAGGCAGGTACGGGATACTGAGTTGGATGATCAGCCATGATCATATTGAATGGCGGTGCAGGCTCAAAGGGCCGAATGGCCTACTCCTGCACCTATTTTCTATGTATCTATGTATCTATGTATACCAGCCAACCATACAGTGTAAATACTGCGGACACAAACATGAGAGGAAGAAGGAGAAATGTCCAACATCTGGCCAGGAGTGTTTCAAATGCCATAAGATAAATCATTTTGCATCACAATGGATGGAAAAGCAGGTGCAACAGAAGAACCAGAAGAAAGAAAAGAAAGGCAACAAATCTGTGCATGCAGTGGGGGAAGTGGAGAGCTCCAGTGATGAGTATAATGACATTCAAGAGTATGATGAAATTCACACATAGGCTGTGGGCCGAGCTTCAGAAATGTGTCTAGAATTTAACTTTCATGACCCATGTCTCGGAACTACATGAAGTTTTGCACAGATTTGGATAAAATATAATTGAGAAGGAAGTCATAACTCATCAATGCCAAAAGTTGCACATTAATTAATTAAACTAATTAGAAAATTAGATTGTAAAAGTAAGCCCCATTGAGTGTCCTATGCCCATATTACACCACGGGGAGCCTAATTCCCTGCTGTGGTCTATTTAAACCATATATTATTATACTATATATGTGTATATATATATGTATGTATATGACGTGAACATGACTGTAATCATACATAATATGTATAATTATCTATACTATTACTAAAACTCTCATCTTGACAACTTCCGGTTTGCCTTTCTTTAAATTTGAATAAAAATTGTACCGTTTATTGCTAGGATTTTTGTGCCACATTACTCACTGGTCTCCGCTCCTCCACGTGCACCAGGTTTTGTTCCAATCGGTGGAGGATTACAAAAGTTATGAAGGTTTAAAAATCGCTATATCAGCAGATTGGTCTTCTTTCTTGCCTGTCAGTCACCACTCTCACCACCCACCAGCGGCCCGCCCCAACGTTCACCACCCACCGGCAGCCCGACAGCCCGACCGATCCTCCACATCATCCATCGGCCTACCGACAAGCCCGACCGACAGACTGACCGATTGATCGACCGACCGTCTGACTGACTGAATATCCGACTGACTCACTGATTGACCCTAACTTTATACAGATAAATCAATTGAAAAACAAAATTATCAGCAAGGTTAGCATAACCTTGATTCCTTGGAAACCTTGTTATTGTTTTGATGTAATGAGGAGGCTGCCATGATCCCAGGGTCATCGCTGCCTAGCGACCATAAAACAAAGCGCAGGATTGGTCAATTTGCGTCCGACGTCAATGTCAAACGTGCATTGATTGGACAATTACAACTCGGAGCTTTTTCTCATATTTGTAAAAAATGTGCAGATTTTGGTCTTGACGAGTTTCAGGTATGATTTATATAATATTTTTACACAATATGTTAAAAATTCAGGTAGTATCGTGAGTTGGGTCACGAACTTGAACGAAAAAGCTCCTTGGCCCACAGCCTAACAGTGGAACTGCAACCAGAAGCATCAAAAGCAGAGTGTTCACGGTGTTGAGGAGACTCAATTCCCAAAGAAAATCTTTGCGACCACGATGCTGGAAGAGAAGGAAGTAGAATTCCAGCTAGACAGTGGAGCCACATGTAACATCATTCCCAAGATGCATGCAAAGGATGTGGATGAAACCAAGCAAGTATTGTCGATGTACAACAATACGACAGTGGTGCCTCTTGGAATAAAGCAAGGTGAAACTAGTAAATCTAAAGTATGGAAGGAGATACAAAGTAGAGTTTGTAGTCCTGGAGGAAGACTGCATTCCAATCCTGGGAAGCAGGGCAGCCCAGCAGATGGGACTCATCTCAGTCTGTACAGAGAACTGAATGGCAGTGAAATCTCTCTGAGCAAGGAAAGAATGATGGCTGAGTATGCTGATGTGTTTGAAGGGACAGGTAAATTCGAGGGCAAGTACCGTCTGCAGGTAGATGACAGCGTAACGCTGGTGATCCACCCTCCACGAAGAGTCCCTGTAGCCTTACGGAATAAGCTGAAACAGGATAGACAGACTAACAGAAGCTGAAATAATTGCCCCAGTAGAGACCCACACTCCAAGGGTATCCAGCCTTGTGTGTGTAGAAAAGCCCAATGGAAAGTTGAGAATGTGTTTCGACCCGAGGGATCTGAACAAGGGGCTGAAAAGAAGTCATTACCCAATGACAACGATTGAAGATGTCCTCACAGACCTGAATGAAGCCAATGTCTTCAGCACGTTTGACGTCAAGAATGGGTTTTGGCATGTGGAACTGGATGATGAGAGTTCTCAGCTTACGACATTTAACACACCGTATGGCAGATATAGATGGAAAGAAGAAGCTCCATTTACGAAAAAAGACTCCCGACAGACACTGAACAGTTTTGGATTGGTGTACTTCAGCATCCGGCATTTAAAGAGCTTGCCACCTTTGCCCTTACTTGCCTAATAACCCCTGTCAGCAATGCTGTCGTTGAGAGGATATTTCTCTTGTATCCTCTGTAAAAACGAAGGCAAGAAACAGAATGCAGCTGAATCTTCTTGATGCTGTTGTGAAAGTCTATTGCTTTCAAGCCAATGTTGTAGGTATGTTACAAAACCTACCTTCAGCGACACTGCAGATCTGTCGCTGTCCGTGTGCGCGACTTTGGCGCCTTTGAGAGATGGGCGGGTTTAAAATGCCTTGTTTCTCCAGCCTGATCAAATCGATTTCTGTCAGGCAATTTAGCTGCTAAAGAATAATTGCTTTGATTGTCGTTTTATTAAGTTTCTTTTAAACTGCACTGAATATTTTACGAACAGGAGTAAATTAAAAATAATCTTCTAAAGCCGTCAACGCCGACAACTGGGACGGATTTCATGTACGGGACAGGTAAAGGAAAGCCGTTTATTTTATATATAAACTTGCTTCTAAGGGTGCGTTTAATCAAAATTTCACGTTGCGAAAATGTCATTATGTAAATATACGAACTGGAAGTATTTTTCCTGCCGATATGAGGTTTAAATTCACCGCAAATGCAACGTTCCAAACCAGCGCGTTCCACAAAAACCCACTCGCAAGATTATTAAAATGGCCATTAATTTACGGGAATTAAACACTAAATTCCTTCCATTTGGCCTATAAATTCATGACCATGAGATTTAAAAATCATGTTATTGTGAATTATTGTGTGAATGTTATTTGAACATTTAGGCTATTTAAAAATGTTAACTTTTTCTTAAGAAATGGATAGATGTTTAGATCTAGTAATTGAATTTTGTAATTAGCTACAATTGGGTAACTAACTAATTATATACTTTAATTTCAGGTCATCCAAGTAAGATTGTTTCATATTTGTTTCAGAATGCTTCAATCTATAATAACTGAACATTTCATTCAGTTCTCTTAATTTTTAAGAAAGTTATGGACTTTTGACTGTCCTTGATCACAGCTTTTGAGTTAAGTCAATGGAAAAGCAATAGGGAAAAAGATGCTAATTTCAGAGTATGAAAATGGCCATAACCTTTTTAATACTGAAGATATGAAAGTGAATTAGGTGTCAAATTAAACTTCATTTTATGCTTTATCTGATGGGATAAATTACAGACTTGATTTTTAAAATCTCAAAATTTTGTAACATTGCCAAATGTTTCTAAGACTTCACTGCATATCAATAAATGCTGAAAAACGTCACATCAGACAAGATTTATGCCGTATGTTCCACTCATTCCAGTGGGGAGGATAGTAATGATCTGATTCTGCAGCTTTTCATGAGATATGCAATGAAAAATATATTAAAGATTGTTTGTTTGATGCTGGAAAATCCAAGGTAGGCAAAATTGCTGGAGAAACTCAGCGGGTGAGGCAGCATCTATGGAGCAAAGGAAACAGGCGACATTTCGGGTCAAGACCCTTCTTCAGGCTAATGTGGTGGTGGAAGGGGGGATGGGAAGAAGAAAGGGAGAGTCCAGTGAGGTGGAGAGGTTCGGCGGTCACGTTGAGGCGGTGAGGTTCGGTGGTCACCTTGAGGCAGCGAGGCCCAGTGAGGCAGAGAGGTTCGTCAGTCCCAGTGAGATGGCGAGGCCCGGTGAGGTGGAGAGGTTCAGCGGTCCCGGTGATTTTACTAGTCCTGGTGAGGCGGAGAGCTTTGGTAGTCCCGGTGAGGCGGCGAGGTCCGGAGAGGCGGCGAAGTACGGCGGTCCCGGTGAGGCGGAGAGGTTCGCCGGTCACGGTGAGGTGGCGAGGCCCGGTGAGACGGAGAGATTCAGCTGTCCCTGTGAGATGGCGAGGGCCAGTGAGGTGGAGAGGTACGGCGGTCCCGGTGAGGCGGCGAGGTACGGTGGGCCCGGTGAGGCAGCGAGGCCCGGTGAGGTGGAGAGCTTTGGCAATCCTGGTGAGGCGGAGCGTTTCGGCAGTCCCGGTGAGGCGGCGAGGTACAGTGTGGCAGAGCGGTACAGCGGTCACGGTGAGGTGACGATGTCCAGTGAGGCGGCGAGGTTCGGGGGTCCCGGTGAGGCGAACATGTTCGGCAATTAGACGGAGAGGTTCGGCGGTGCCGGTGACGGGGCGAGGCCCAGTGAGGCAGTGAGGTTGGCGAGGCCTGGTGAGGCGAAAATGTTCGGCAATTAGAAAGAGAGGTTCGGCTGCCGGTGAGGCGGATAGTTTCGGTGGTCCTGGTGAGGCGGCATGGCCCGGTGAGGCAACGAAGTTTGGCTGTGAGGCGGAGAGATTAGGTGGTCCCATTGAGCTGACGAAGCCCGGTGAGGCGGTGAGCCCCGGTAAGGCAGAGAGAATCGGCGGTCCTGGTGAGGCAGCAAGGCCCGGTGAGACGGAGAGGCGGAGAGGTTCGGCGGTCCCGGTGAGGCAGCGAGGCCCGGAGAGGTGGTGAGGTATGGCTGTACTGGTGAGGCAGGATTGTTTGGCTTTTTTTTGTAGTTTTTCTAGTTTGGGTTGTTTGGGTTTTTAATGTTTTTTTCCCCAGTGTTGTTTGGCTTTAAATTACAATTTCAAACTGGCAACCCTGGTGAGTGAGAGTGAGTGAAGAGTGTAGAGAGTGAGTGAGAGTGAGTGGGTGAATGTCAGTGTGTGCGTGAGTGAGAGTGAGTGAAGAATGAGTGAGATTGAATGGATGAATGTGAGTAAGTGAGAGAGATTGAGTGGGTGAGTGAGAGAGTTGGTAAGATAGTGGGTGAGAGAGTGGGTGAGTGGGTGAGTGTGTGTTAGAATTGTGCAGAACATACCAACATTATCCCAGAATAAAAGGACAGAAAAGCTATAAAAGTCACCTTCCAGATAGTTGAGACTGCCCCTCCATGACACAGATCACAGATCACATGTAGACACAAAATATCCATTCTATATGAAGCTGACCAGCATTTTGAGACCACATTTACACAATCACATTTCGGCATCCGTTGGCCGATACGTTTCCTAGCTGACTGCGACTCTCCTTTTCCTTCAGGATAACGTCAACGTTGGTAGAGGAGCCCACCGCGTAGTATATATTGCCGTTGTCTGGAATGACCACCGCTGGGGACAGAAGAGGAAAAAAACAATCAGTACATTTCCAAACGTAGACTGGGCGACCGTTTCTCTGAACACTAGGCCTACGAGGCTTACGTGATCGCCCGTCTGACAAACATTTCAATGGTCCTTTGTTGTCACGTGTACCGAGGTACAGTGGCATTTGGTTTACTATATAGTCACACCAAAAAAGCAACAAGATACAAAACTACTTAAAAATTAAACATAAACACCCACCACAGCGGCGTGTGAGAATCCCTAGGCCGCACAGCATAAGCGGAGATCCACAGCCATCAGTTTAATGTTCGGGCCACACACACACTCACGCGCTCCTTCACCGTAATGTGACCAGAGTTGTACGGACCGCTACCACTCTCTCTGCAGTCCCTGTCAACCCGAACAGTCAGAAAGCCGTCCACACTCGCACCAGACTCGGGGATGTTCACATGGCGCCATGACCTGATAAACACCGAGATCACCGCACACACGGCACTCCCTCCGAATCCTCACCAGTGCAGGCAGCACGACCATCTTGTTGTTTTCGGCAACCTCACATTCTCCACTGATAGAAGGCAAATAACTTATAACTTCATCCCTGCTTTGAACACCACTTCAGAATTAAAGGATGTTCTTTTAGGAAGGAGATGAGGAAACATTTCTTTAGTCAGAGGATGGTGAATCTGTGGAATTCTTTGCCACTGAAGGCTGTTGAGGCCAAGTCAATGAACAAGGCAGAGATAGATTCTTGATTAGTACAGGTGTCGGGGGTTATGGGGAGAAGGCAGGGGAATGGGGTTAGGAGGGAGAGATAGATCAACCATGATTGAATGGCGGAGTATGACTTGATGGGCCGAATGATCTTATCCTACTCCTATTCCTGACCCACACTGAGCTTTCTGTCCTGGGTCTTCTCCATTGCCAGAGTGAGGCCAAACGCAAGCTGGAGGAACAGCACCTCATATTTCACTTGGGCAACTTGTACATAGCTTTATGTTACAGTTTAGTTTATTGCCACATGTACCGAGGCAAAGCAAAAAGCTTTTTGTTGCATGCTAACCAGCAGCAGAAAGACAATACACGATGATCCATTTACAATGTATAGATACATGATAAGGGAATATTGTTCGTGCAAGGTAAAGCAAGCAAAGTCCGATCAAGGATACTCCGAGGGTCACCAATGAGGTAGATAGTTCAGGACTGCTCTATGAACATTGAATTGTCTCATTTTACCACAGTTCTCCACATTGTTTCTCTTGAGATCACACCTTCAGCCAGTCAACAATGGACCTACCAGGCACCACCCCATCTGAGCTCATTTGTGGCCGACCCTGATGGCTCCTGATTTTCTCACCTCCAGCTCTTCACCTCTTCCTTCCCCCCACCCCACCTACATTCAGTCTGAAGAAGGGTCCCGGCCCGAAATGTTACCCATCCATTTTCTCCAGAGATGTTGCCTGACCCGCTGGGTTACTCCAGAACGTTGTGTCTATCTTTGATATTAAACCAGCATCTGCAGTTCTTTGTTTTTACATTTATTTACATTGCAGTCTTGCTTTGTGAATAGAAAGCTACATATCCAGTGAATAAGTTTGTAAATCACAGGAGCAGAATTAGGCCATTCGGCCCATCGGGTGTCATCTGCCCTTCAATAATCGCTAATCTATCTTTCCATCTCAACCCCATTCTCCTGCCATCTCCTCATAACCCCTGACACCTGCACTAATCAAGAATCTGGCAATCTCTGTTTTAAAAATATCCATTGACTTGGCCATTTCAGTCATCTATGGCAATGAATTCCACAGATTCA
Organism: Malacoraja senta; assembly: GCA_038087875.1. Classification (NCBI taxonomy): domain Eukaryota; kingdom Metazoa; phylum Chordata; class Chondrichthyes; order Rajiformes; family Rajidae; genus Malacoraja; species Malacoraja senta. The sequence continues at coordinate 16,863 of JAXLNO010002850.1, read as the reverse complement.
CCACCCTCTGGCTAAATAAAATCCTCCTCATCTCCTTTCTAAAGGTATGTACTGTAGAAGTTATAGAATTCTAAATGATTCAGAGTGGGGCTTAGTTGCAATACCGTCTCAAATCTTGCAGCACACTACAAAAGGGTTTACCTCACTTGGATTTACACTCAATAATATTATAATGTCAATAAGTGTTTAATTGGTCTCTGTAAATTGCCCCTAGTGAGTAGGAAGTGGATGACAAAGTGGGATAACATGGAACTAGCGTGGACAGGTGATCGATGGTCAGCGTGGATTCGGTGGGCTGAAAGGCCTGTTTCCGTGCTGTATCTGTAGCACGGCACAGAGGCTCAGCAGGCAGAGCCACTGCCTCACAGTGGCAGAGACCCGGGTTCCTGACCACGGGTGTTGTATGTGTGGAGTTTGCACGTTCACCCCGTGACCGCATGCTTTTCCTCCGGGTGCTCCCGATTCCTTCATATCTCATCTACAATTGTAGGTTAATGGGCCTCTGTAAAAATGGTCACTATTGTGTATGGTGTGGGTGAGAAAGTGGGATCACATAGAAGTGGTGTGAAGGATGGTTGCGTGGACTCAATGGGCCAGTGGTTTCTATGCTGTATCTCTAAAGAAAACTATCACAATGATTAAAAACCTTTGGACAGCTGGATGGATAGCATTGGTTTAGAGGGCCATGGGCCAAACGCAGGCAGGTGGGAATAGTGTAGACTGATTCCTGGGATGGCAGGACTTTCATATGAGGAAAGACTGGATAGACTCGGCTTGTACACGTTGGAATTCAGAAGACTGAGGGGGGATCTTATAGAAACTTACAAAATTCTTAAGGGGTTGGACAGGCTAGATGCAGGAAGATTATTCCCGATGGTGGGGAAGTCCAGAACTAGGGGTCACAGTTTAAGGATAAGAGGGAAGACTTTTAGGACCGAGATGAGGAAATCATTTTTTACACAGAGAGTGGTGAATCTGTAGAATTCTCTGCCACAGACGGTAGTTGAGGCCCGTTCATTGGCTATATTTAAGAGGGAGTTTAAGATGTGGCCCTTGTGGCTAAAGGGATTAGGGGGTATGGAGAGAAGGCAGGGATGGGATACTGAGTTAGATGATCAGCCATTATTTTAAGAAAGTTATGGGCTTTTGACTGTCCTCGATCACAGCTTTTGAGTTAAGTCAATGGAAAAGCAATAGGGAACAAGATGCTAATTTCCGAGTTTGAAAATGGCCTTATTTAATACTGAAGATATGAAAGTGAATTAGGTGTCAAATTAAACTTATTTTTATGCTTTATCTGATGGGATTAATTGCAGACTTGATTTTCAAAATCGCAACATTTTGTAACATTGCTATCTACAGCCTTCTGTGGCAATATAATTTAAGTGGACTGTATTACAAAGAAACTAATCGGGTGGAGTTGAAATCTTTCTATTGTTTAATTGGTCTGCAACAGATGCGGATAAGTTTGCTAACAATTGGGCAGTACAAAGCTGCCGCCTTACAGCGCCTGAGACCCGGTTCAATCCTGACTACAGGTACTGTCTGCACGGAGTTGGTACGTTTTCCCTGTGACCGTGTGGGTTTTCTCCCGGTGCCCTGGTTTCCTCCCACAGTCCAAAGACGTGAATGTTTGCAGGTTGATTGGCTTCTGTAAATTGTACATTGTCCCTAGTGTGTAGGATAGTGCTAGTGTACGGGGTGATTTATGATCGCCGTGGACTCGGTGGGCCAAAGGACCTGTGTCCAACACTGTAAGTCTAAAGTAGTTACAACATCCACTGCAGTAGGCAAAGGCTCATTAATGTTAAATTATTGACATTTAGATTGATTTTTCTGATGCTTTTACACCCTGTTTGGCAAAAGATCATCTTTTGAACAAATAATCAACCCTAATTGATATTAGGATCTATATTCTCTCCTCACATTTCAAACTACAGGGAGTCCAAGGCAATGAAAGATAAGAGTGTCCCCAAGGACATTCCAGGAGTCATATACAGAGCATCTTTCAAATCATTATATCCTTAGCACCATGCACCACAGAAACAGGCCTTTCAACCCAACTTGCCCAAACTGGCCAAGATGCCCATTTTCTATCTATTTTCTATTCAGATCAGTCTGAAGAAGGGTTTCGGCCCGAAACGTTACCTATTTCCTTCGCTCCATAGATGCTGCTGCACCCGCTGAGTTTCTCCAGCATTTTTGTGTACCTGCCCATTTTCTACGCCAGTCCTACCTGCCCACATTTGGCCCATATCCCTCGAAACATTTTCTATCCATGTACCTGTTCAGTTGACTTCTAAATATTGTGTAGTTCCTGCCACAACTACCTCCTCTGGCAGCTCGCACCCAAAACCCAACACCCCTCAGATTCCTATTAAATCTTGCCCCTCTCACCTTAAACCCATGTCCTCTGGTCTTGATTCCCCTCCCGGGTTAAAACACCCTCTGCATTCACTCTTTCTATTCCGCTCATGATTTTATACACATCTATATGATCACCTCTCAGCCTTCTGTACCACTACACCCACCACCTTCAGTGTGAAAAAGCTGCCCCTCAGTTCCCTATTACAGGTCCCACACAGAGAGTGGTGAATCTCTGGAATTCTCTGCCACAGAAGGTAGTTGAGGCTAGTTCATTGGCATTATTTAAGAGGGCGTTAGATGTGGCCCTTGTGGCTAAAGGGATCAGGGGGTATGGAGAAGGCAGGTACAGGATACTGAGTTGGATGATCAGCCATGATCATATTGAATGACGGTGCAGGCTCGAAGGGCCGAATGGCCTACGCCTGCACCTATTTTCTACGTTTCTAAATCTTTCCCCTCTCACATTGAGGTGGGTGTATGGAACAAGCTGCCAGAGGAGGAAGTTGAGGCAGGGACAATCGCAATGTTTAAGAAGCAATTGGACAGGTAAATGGATATGACAAGTTTGGAGGGATATGGGCCAAATGCAGGCAGGTGGGACACGTGGCCGGTGTGGGCAAGATGGGCTAAAGGGCTACACTGCATCACTCTATATCCTCTGACTCTTGCCCCTTATGAGAGAAACCAGAATCTCATTAAAGTTTGCATCTGTTGTAGACTCTGAACTAAACAGCACGGAAACAAGCTCCTGTGTTTTCAACTTTTCACATTTCCAAATGTTTTATTCAGAAGTCACAAATATATTGCAGCAATGGTAGATCTGCTAGCATACAGCGCCAGAGACCCGGGTTCCATCCTGACTGTTGGTGCTGTCTGTGGGGAGTTTGTATGTTCTCCCCGTGACCGCATGGGATTTTCTTCGGGTGCTCATACGGTCATAGAAGCAGAGTTAGGCCATTCGGCCCATCGAGCTTAATCCGCCACTCAATCATGGCCGATCTTTATCTCCCTCCGAACCCCATTTTCCTGCCTTCTCCCCATAACCCCTGACTAACACCAGTGCCCCGGTTTCCTCCCACACTTCAAAGATATATGGGATTGTAGGTTAATTGGCTTCAGTAAATTGTCTCTAGCATGCAGGAACTAGTGCATCCTATCCAATCGTTGGTCTGCACGGAATCAGTGGGCCGAAGAGCCTGTTTCCATGCTGTGTCTCTGCTATAAAGTAGTATCTGAGCCGTGGAAGAATGCCATGCACTCACCACAATGCTTTTGTACACATTTCTATGACCGTTCTCGAGGCTGACGCGGATGATGACATTTTCATCGTTCCCCTTGATGTACTGAGGAAGTGACGTTGTGGAGCTGCGGGAAGTCCCCGAGATGGTGTCGTTGTGGTCCTTGCGATTGTTGAAGCAGCAAGGCAAGCAAAAAAAGGTGCGGATAAATGAAGAAAGTCGGGAAGAGGCCTTGTCCATCGAGTGGGTAGATGGTAACCATTCATTCGGCTGGAAAACAAAACAGTAAGGATGGGAATTTAGATATTTCCAATCCAACTTTTCAGTTCTATCATCAATCCAGGCTGCTCCCATCCTCTATATAGGATGAGTGGTGATCTTATAGACGTGTATAAAATCATGAGATTAGTTGCTGCCTCACAGATCCAGACCAGGGTTCGATCCTGACCTCAGGAGCTGTCCTTGCGGAGTTTGCACATTCGCCCTGTGAACACGTGGGTTTCCTCCGGTTTCAAGAGTCAGTAATATTTTATTGTCATATCCCATTTCCTCTCACATCCCAAAGATGTGCAGGTTTATTGGTTATTTAGCTTCTGTAAATTGTCCTTAGTGTGTAGCATAGAACTAATGAATGGGGTGATCGCTGGTCGGCACAGACTCAGTGGGCCGAAGGGACTGTTTCTCTAACGTAAACTAAATTACATATTGATGTGATGCACTTGCAACATGCAAAGCTTCACTTGTACTGTATTGCTTCTGCATAACACAACGACTGCTTAAAAAGCAGCCAAGTCTTATTTGAGTGTCTTTACAGATACAGTGTGGAAACAGGTTCTTCAGCCCACCGAGTCCACACCGACCAGCCATCCCCACACACTATCCTACACACCAGGGACAATTTACCACTTGCAGCAACTCTACTGCTGCGCCACAAAGTGCTGGAATAGGTCAGCTCACTCCATAGATCTCAGCTTCACTTTATCCTTCCTCAGGATCCTCACACTCAATCAAAGCTCCTCCACTTACCTTACCTCCACTAAGGATCACAAACCTGCCTTTCTCCAGACCAGGCCCCCCAGCAACTGCGGAGTTACTCCAGCACTTTATCTTTTTATGTAAACGAGCATCTGCAGTTCCTTGCGTCCACCCCTCATTAGAACGCGTTAGACGGACGTGCGCAGCACAAAATGTTTTACGAGGAAAAGGTTCTAACTTTTTGTAAACAAAATGTTTTACCAGAAAGCCGCCTGGATTCGAGGGCATCAGCTACAGGGAGAGGTTGGATAGACCTGCATTGTTTTTTCTGCAATATCGGAGGTTGAGAGGAGACCAGTTAGAAGTATATAAAATTATGAGAGGCACAGTTAGGGTAGACACTCAGAATCTTTTTACGCCAGGCTGGAAATGTCCAAGACTAGAGGGTATCGCTATAAGGAGAGTGGGGGGAAAGTTTAATGGGGATGCACGGGGCAGTGGTGGGGGACTGGTATGCCTGAACTGGGGAGGTGGTGGAGGCAGATATGACAGGAGTTTTTAAGAAGCTTTTAGCTGGGCATGTGGAAGTAGAGGGGAGAGAGGGATATGGATCATGTACAGGCAGATGAGAGTTTAGCCTGGCGTCATGTTCGGCACAAACATTGTGGGCCGAAGGGCCCGTTCCTGTGCTGTACTGTCCTACGTTCTAAGCATCCTATCACCAACCAGCGAGCAGTCCCCACCTACCATCTACCGCATTGGCAGATGTTTTCTGCCGCTCTCACCTCCGGCCACAAACTCTTTGAATCACTTCCTTCTGGGAGGCGACTGCGAACTATCAAAGCTGCCACAGTCAGACATAAAAGCAGCTTCTTCCCATGAGCAGTAGCTCTATTCAATAGCTAAAAGACTGTAGCCTCTTTTTACTCCAGTACTTTATTTTCACATGTTTAAATTATAATGTTTTATTTTTAATTGTCTACTGAATATCTTGTTGTTACCTGCAAGCCAAGCACCAATGTAAATTCCTTGTATGTGGACATACTTGGCTAATAACATTTTTATTCATTCATTATTATTCATTGAAGGCAATAGAGAATAGGTGCAGGAGTAGGCCATTCGGCCCCTCGAGCCAGCACCGTGATCACGGCTGATCATCCGCAATCAATACCCCTGTTCCTGCCTTCTCCCCATATCCCTTGACTCCGCTATTTTTAAGCGCTCTGTCCAGCTCTCTCTTGAAAGCATCCAGAGAACCGGCCTCCACCACCATCTGATGCAGAGAATTTCACAGACTCTCAACTCTCTCTGTGAAAAAGTTTTTCCTCATCTCCGTCCTAAATGAATTACCCCTTATTCTTAAACTATCCCTCAGACTATCTTAAATCAGACTTTACCTTGCACTAAACATTATTCCCTTAATCCTATATCTGTACACTGTGGATGGGTTGATTGTAATCCTGTATTGTCCTTCTGCTAACTGGATAGCACACAACAAAAAAGCTTTACACTGTACCTCGGTACACGTGACAATAATAAACTGAACTATACTCTCAGCAGGTCAGGCAGCATTTCTGGAGGATGTGGATAGGTGTTGTCTTGGACATTTGCAGCCTGGGGAAGAAAGATTCTGACAGTCTGCCCTATCTGGACCACTCATCATTTTATATACATCTGCCAAGTCTCCTCTCACCATCTGACGTGGTACAGAAAACAATCCGTCTATCCGACCCTCTCCCTGTAGCTGAAGACCTCTAATCCAGGCAGTATTCTGGGAAAATATTTTGTTTTCACAAAGTTAGAACAGTCACGTCGTAAAACATTTTGTGCTTGAAACGTTAGGCTGGGACACTTGCACCCCGCTGAGTTACTCCAGCACTTTGCGTCTTTTTATAAAAGTACGCAGGCATCTACAGTTCCTCATGGCTATGTTTTCATTTTTTTAGTTTTAGAGACACAACGGGGAAGTAAGCCCTTCGGCCCACAGAGTCCGCACCGACCAGCAATCCCCGCACATTACACTGCCCCACATACACTAGAGACAATTTACATTTATACCAAGCCAATTAACCTACAAACCTGTATGTCTTTAGAGTGTGGTAGAAAACCCACGCAAGTCACGGGGAGAACGTACAAACTCTGTACAGACAGTACCCATTGTTGGGATTGAACCCAGGTCTGTGGCGCTGCAAGTGCAGTAAGGCACATAGAAACATAGAAAATAGGTGCAGGAGTAGGCCATTTGGCCCTTCGAGCCTGCACCGCCATTCAATATGATCATGGCTGATCATCCAACTCAGAATCCTGTACCTACATTCTTTCCATACCCCCTGATCCCTTTAGCCACAAGGGCCACATTTAACTCCCTCTTAAATATAGCCAATGAACTGGCCTCAACTACATTCTGTGGCAGAGAATTCCAGAGATTCACCACTCTCTGTGTGAAAAATGTTTTTCTCATCTCGGTCCTAAAAGATTTCCCATTTATCCTTAAACTGTGACTCCTTGTTCTCGACTTCCCCAACATCGGGAACAATCTTCCTGCATCTAGCCTGTCCAACCCGTTAAGAATTTTGTAAGTTTCTATAAGAACCCCCCCTCAATCTTATAAACTCTCTGTACTCCCTCTATGGCAAGAATGTCCTTCCTCAGAATAGGAGACCAAAATTGTACGCAATACTCCAGGTGTGGTCTCACCAAGACCCTGCACATCTGCAGTAGAACCTCCCTGCTCCTATAATCAAATCCTTTTACTATGAATGCTAACATATCATTCGCTTTCTTCAATGCCTGCTGCACCTGCATGCCTACTTTCAAGGACTGGTGTACCATGACACTCAGGTCTCGTTGCATCTCCCCTTTTTCTAATCGGCCACCATTCAGTTAATAGTCTACTTTCCTGTTTTTGCCACCAAAGTGGTTGACTTCACATTAATCCACAATATACTGCATCTGCGATGCATCTGCCCACTCACCCAGCCTATCCGAGTCACCTTGCAGCCTCCTAGCATCCCCTCCCAGCTAACACTGCCCCCCAGCTTTGTGTCATCCGCAAACTTGGAGGTGTTGCATTCAATTCCCTCGTCCAAATCATTAATATATATTGTAAATAGCTGGGTTCCCAGCACTGAGCCTTGCGGTAGCCCACTAGTCACTGCCTGCCATTCTGAAAACAACCCGTTTACTCCTACTCTTTGCTTCCTGTCTGCCAGCCAGTTCTCTATCCACATCAATACTGAACCCCCAATACCATGTGCTTTAAGTTTGTATACTAATCTCTTATGTGGGACCTTGTCGAAAGCCTTCTGAAAGTCCAGATATAACACATCTACTGGTTCTCCCTTATCCACTCTACTAATTACATCCTCGAAAAATTCTATAAGATTCGTCAGACATGATTTACCTTTCATAAATCCATGCTGACTTTGCCCAATGATTTCACCACTTTTCAATTGTGCTGCTATCCCATCATTAATAACTGACTCCAGCAGTTTCCCCACTACCGATGTTAGACTAACTGGTCTGTAATTCCCCGTTTTCTCTCTCCCTGCCTTTTTAAAAAGTGGGGTTACATTAGTTACCCACCAATCCTCAGGAACTACTCCAGAATCTAATGAGTTTTGAAAAATTATCACTACTGCATCCACTATTTCTGGGGCTACTTCCTTAAGTACTCTGGGATGCAGCCTGTCTGGCCCTGGGGATTTATCGGCCTTTAATCCATTCAATTTATCTAACACCACTTCCCGGCTAACCTGGATTTCACTCAGTTCCATCTCATTTGACCCCCGGTCCCCTGCTATTTCCGGCAGATTATTTAAGTCTTCCTAAGTGAAGACAGAACCAAAGTAGTTATTCAATTGGTCTGCCATGTCCTTGTTCCCCATGATCAATTCACCTGTTTCTGACTGCAAGGGACCTACATTTGTTTTAACTAATCGTTTTCTCTTCACATATCTATAAAAACTTTTACAGTCAGTTTTTATGTTCCCTGCCAGTTTTCTTTCTTAATCTATTTTCCCTTTCCTAATTAAGCCCTTTGTCCTCCTCTGCTGGACTCTGAATTTCTCCCAGTCCTCTAGTAGGCTTCTTTTTCTGGCTAATTTGTATGCTTCATCTTTTGTTTTGATACTATCCCTGATTTCCCTTGTTATCCATGGATGCACTGCCTTCCCTGAATTATTCTTTTGCCAAACTGGGATTTGTAGTTCATCCATGCAGTCTTTAAATGCCTTCCATTGCATATCCACCGTCAACCCTTTAAGAATCAATTGCCAGTCTATCTTGGCCAATTCAGGACTCATTCCCTCAAAGTTACCTTTCTTTAAGTTCAGAACCCTTGTTTCTGAATTAATTATGTCACTCTCCATCCTAATGAAGAACTCAACCATATTATGATCACTCTTGCCCAAGGGGCCAGGCACAACAAGACTGCTAACTAACCCTTCCTCATTATTCAATACCCAGTCTAGAATAGCCTGCTCTCTCGTTGGTTCCTCTACATGTTGGTTTAGAAAGCTATCCCGCATACATTCCAAGAAATCCTCTTCCTCAGCACCCCTGCCAATTTGATTCACCCAATCTATACGTAGATTGAAGTCACCCATTATAACTGTTTTACGTTTGTTGCACGCATTTCTAATTTCCTGTTTGATGCCATCCCCAATTCCACTACTACTGTTAGGTGGCCTCTACACAACTCCCACTAGCGTTTTCTGTCCCTTAGTGTTTCGCAGCTCTACCCATATTGATTCCACATCCTCCAAGCTCATGTCCTTCCTTTCTATTGCGTTAATCTCCTCTCTAACCAGCAACGCTACCCCACCTCATTTTCCTTTCTGTCTATCCCTCCTGAATATTGAATATCCCTGGATGTTCAGCTCCCAGCCTTGGTCACCCTGGAGCCATGTCTCCGTGATCCCAACTATATCATAATCATTAATAGCTATCTGCACATTCAACTCATCCACCTTATTACGAATGCTCCTTGCATTGAGACACAAAGCCTTCAGGCTTGTTTTTGCAAAGCTCTTACCCCTTGTACAATTATATAGTAACATGGCCATTTTTGATTTTTACCCTGGATGTGTCTGCCTGCCACCTTTACTTTTCACATTGCTACCTATTGCTTCTACCCTCATTTTACACCCCTCTGTCTCTCTGCTCACACATTTAAGAAACCCACCATCTCTTATTTTCTGTTTATTATCTTTTTCTTCTTTCTCCCCTACATGTTGGGTCTGATTGCTTCCCTTCTCTGCCTCCTGCCTCACACACTCTACTAGCTTTCTCTATTTGAGTCCCTCCCCCCAACCATTCTAGTTTAAAGTCTCTACAGTAGCCTTTGCAAATCTCCCCGCCAGGATATTGGTAGCACCGATGCTACCGCTGCGCCACCATGCTGTGTATGAGGCAGAGGGTCTCCATTACCTTTCTTTGTAGCTCCTCAGGTGAATCGTCAGTTGTGGCGTCAGCCACGTCTGCAGCGGTGTCATCAGCGGTGTGAGCGGCCATATCAGCGGTGTGAACGGCCATATCGGCGGTGTGAGCGGCCATATAAGCGGTGTGAGCGGCCATATCAGCGATGTCATCAGCGGTGCGAGCGGCCATATCAGCGGTGTGAGCGGCCATATCAGCGATGTCATCAGCGGTGCGAGCGGCCATATCAGCGGTGTGAGCGGCCATATCAGCGATGTCATCAGCGGTGCGAGCGGCCATATCAGTGGTGTGAGCGGCCATATCAGTGGTGTGAGCGGCCATATCAGCGGTGTGAGCGGCCATATCAGCGGTGTGAGCGGCCATATCAGCGGTGTGAGCGGCCATATCAGTGGTGTGAGCGGCCATAGCGGCGGTGTCATCGGCCATATCGGCGGTGTCATCGGCCATATCGGCGGTGTGAGCGGCCATAGCGGCGGTGTCATCGGCCATAGCGGCGGTGTGAGCGGCCATATCAGCGGTGTGAGCGGCCATAGCGGCGGTGTCATCGGCCATATTGGCGGTGTGAGCGGCCATATCGGCGGCTGCGGTGGTGTTGTTAGCCGTGTTGGTGTCCGTGTCTGAAAAGAGCCTGCAAGTAGGGAGCACAATCCATCAGCACACCCATCCGGAGAAGCCGTGCCTTTCCGGATGGGTCACAGAGAGAACATGCAAACTCCACACACACACACAGCCGAAGGAGAAGGCACACGGTCACAGGGAGAACGTGCGAACTCCACACACATACACACAGCACTCGAGTTCAGCATCAAACTCATTCCCAGCCTCGGCAAGGCCATCAGCATAATCAAGGACAAGTCACATACTGGCCACTCCCTCTTTTCCCCTCTCCCATCAGGCAACAGGTATAGAAATGTGAAAACGCACAGATTCAGGGACAGTTTCTATCCCTGATTTATATGGTTATAGTTTCTTCCCAGCAGTTGTCAGGCAACTGAACTATCCTACCCCAACCAGAGAGCAGTGCTCAACTACTATCTACATCATTGATAGTACTCCCTCTATATTCATCACTGCGTAGGCGGTCACAGTGCGAACTCCATCATCAAGTTCGCTGACGACACCACTGTTGTGGGATGTATCACTGATGGGGATGAGTCATAGTATAAAAGAGAGATCGAGCGACTGTCCATATGGTGCCAGCACAATAACCTGGCCCTCAACACCAGCAAACCAAGGAACTGATTGTGGACTTTGGAAGGAGTAGGATGGGGACCCACAGTCCCGTTTATATCTACGGGTCGATGGTTGAAAGGGTCAAGAGCTTCAAATTCCTGGGCGTGCACATATCTGAAGATCTTTCCTGGTCCGAGAACACTAATGCAATCATCAAGAAAGCTCATCAGCGCCTCTACTTCCTGAGAAGACTATGGAGAGTCGGTGTGTTAAGGAGGACTCTCTCTAACTTCTACAGGTGCACAGTAGAGAGCATGCTGACCGGTTGCATCGTGGCTTTGTATGGCAACTTGAGCGCCCTGGAGAGGAAAAGACTACATAAAGTAGTAAACACTTGCCCAGTCCATCATTGGCTCTGACCTCCCTTCCATCGAGGGGATTTATCGCAGTCGCTGCCTCAAAAAGGCTGGAAGTATCATCAAAGACCCACACCATCCTGGCCACACACTCATCTCCCTGCTTCCTTCAGGTAGAAGGTACAGGAGCCTGAAGACTGCAACAACCAGGTTCAGGAATAGCTACTTCCCCACAGCCATCGGGCTATTAAACCTGGCTCAGACAAAACTCTGATTATTAATAACCAATCATCTGTTATTTGCACTTTATCATTTTATTTATTCATGTGTATATATTTATATTATAGTATATGGACACACTGATCTGTTTTGTAGTAAATGCCTACTATGTTCTATGTGCTGAAGCAAAGCAAGAATTTCATTGTCCTATCAGGGACACATGACAATAAACTCACTTGAACTTGAACTTGATGGCCCTTGGTCTATATTTGATCGGACTTTACTGGGTTTATCTTGCACTAAACATTATTCCCTTATCATGCATCTGTACACTGTAAATGGCTCGACTGTAATCATGTATTGTCTTTCCACTGACTGGATAGCACGCAACAAAAAACTTTTCTCTGTACCTCGGTAAACGTGACAATAAACTAAACTGACCCGGGTCTCTGGCGCTGTGAGGCAGTAGCTCTAATGTAAATTGGCTTCTTTGAATTGTCCCCGAGCGTGTAGAATAACATAGAACTAGCGTGCGGGTGATCGTTGGTCAGCGTGGACTCGGTGGGCCAAAGGGCCAGTTTCCACGCTGTAGCTCTAAAACTAAACTAAGGAGGATTCAGCATATGTGGGGGATGGGAGCTAATTGAGATGGATAAGGATGCCAGAAACAAATTATGGCAGAATGAATAATGAACAGATGTTTAAAAACTGGAGTTCAATGGATGGAATAAAACATAGTTTGAGAGAAAGATGAATGGGGAAAAAAGGCGTAGACTCATTTCTAAATGGGGTGAGAATCCAGAAATCGGAGGTGCAAAAGGACTTGGGAGTTCTGGTGCAGGATTCCCAAAAAGGTAATCAGCAAGACAAATCGGTGATAAAGGAGGCAAACGCAATCGTAGCATTTATTTAAAGAGAGCTAGAATACAAAAAACAGGGATGTAATGCTGAGGCTCTATAAGGCGCTGGTCGGGCCACATTTGGAGTATTGTGAGCAATTTCGTGCACCATCTCTGAAGAAGGATGTGCTGGCTATGGAGAGGGTCCAGAGGAGGTTTACGAGAATGATGCCAGGAATGAGCGGGTTAACCTATGATGAGCGTTTATGACAGCAGTGGGCCTGTACTCGCTGGAGTTCATTGAAATGCACCAAATAGTGAAAGGTTTGGACAGTATGGATGTGGATAGGATGTTTCCACTCATGGGAGAGTCTCGGACAAGGGTTCCCAGCCTGGGGTAAATAGGCTCAATTTTGCCTACCCAGGGTGCAAATTTATTGATTATGGATTTGTACATATTTTTTCTCATTGACTGACTGTGTTTGGTTCTGGTATCTGTTCATCATTAGTTGTTCATAAATAAGTGAAATAATATTGTAATGTGTTATTAAAGTTGCCAGGGTAAATGGGATGAAAAAGGTTGGCAACCCCTGGTCTAGGACCAGAGCCTCAGTATTAAAGGACATTCCTTTAAGAAGGAGATGAAGAATGTCCTTAGTCAGAGGGTGATGAATCTGTGGAATTCATTGCCACAGGCGGCTGTGGAGGCTAAGTCACTGGATATTTTTAAGGATAGATTCTTGATTAGAACGAGTGTCAGGGGTTATGGGGAGAAGTCAGGAGAGACTTGGCGGGCCGAATGGCCTAATTCTGCTCCTGTAACTTATGAGCGAGGGGTCAATGTTACCTGAGGTGTTAACATATGATGGACAAGTAAATGGGATTGTGGTGATGTCCAGGATACAGAGAGTATTGCTCAACATGGTGAAATGATGCACTGCCATTCCTTCTAAGCTTACTTTAGAGATACAGCATGGAAACAGGCCGTTCGGCCCACCAAGTACGCGCCAACCAGCGATCACCCGTACACTATGTCTACCCTACTCACTGGGGACAATTTTCAGAATTAATCTACACACCTGCACGTCTTTGGAATGAGGGGGGAAATCGGAGCACCCGGAGAAAACACAAACAGTCACAGAGAGAACGTACAAACTCTAGTCCCACCTGCCTGGTCGGGGTAGGACTAGCGTAGATGGGGCATGTTGTTCGGGGTGGGCAAGTTGGGCCGAAGGAAGTGCCTGTTTCCATGCTGTGACTATGAACTTCCAAGAGTAACATTCTCCTTTCTCTGGGTCATTCATTGTTAATAAAGAAAGTTTACTTTTCCTGTTTAAATGTCCACAGTAAAGTCTAGTCAGAAGTGAGCCCAGCTGCTTCAGCCACGATGAATTAACAAATCATCACTATTCACTTCTCAGACGTTAGAATTGGTCAGAACATTCCCTCCACCGTGACCCTTGACACCAATGACCCTCGGGGTCATGATCTTGCCACCCACAACTTGTGGCCGGGTCTCAGGCCAATGGGATCGAGACGTCCGTCCACTGGTCAGAACATTATTTCAGCCACATGAGCAGCAACGATGAGATAGAATATGGGAAAGACATTGAGAACCTTCTGTCCTGAAGGGCCGAATGGCCCACTCCTGCACCTATGGTCAGGATAACAATCCATCCCTCAACATCAGCAAGACAAAAGAGTTAGCGTTTACAAGAACGATCCCAGGAACGAGTGGGTGAACGTACGATGAGCGTTTGTCGGCGCTGGGCCTGTACTCGCTGAAGTTTAGAAGATTGGGGGGGGGACCTCATTGAAACTTCACCGAACAGTGAAAGGCCCAGATAGAGTGGATGTGGAGAGGATGTTTCCACTAGTGGGAGAGTCTAGGACCAGAGGGCACAGCCTCAGAATTAAAGGACGTTCCTTTAGGAAGGAGGTGAGGAGGAATTTCTTTAGCCAGAGGGTGGTGAATCTGTGGGATTCATTGCCACAGACGGCGGTGGAGGCCACAAGTCAGTGGATATATTTAAGGCAGAGATAGATAGATTGTTGATTAGTGCGGGTGTCAGGGGTTATGGGGAGAAGGCAGGAGAATGGGGTTAGGAGGGAGAGATAGATCAGCCATGATTTAATGGTGGGGTAGACTCGATGGGCCGAATGGCCTAATTCTGTTTCTGTGTGTCGTCTCTGACTTAAGGAAATGCAAGCAGCCACTTTGTGTAAAAAGCAACAAGTCGGAGGGAATTATTGTCCTGCAGACAACTACTGCCCCAGGTGGATATCATGATGTGTGCAACAAACATTGATTAGCCACTGGTGGGCGAATGGTTAATGTGGTAATCAGCTTGATTGAAGCTGATTAGAAAATTGTCAGCTGCTGTATATAAAAGGGGGAGTTGTGGGAGTGTCTGAGTGCAGTTGTCCTGGGCTGTGGATGGGAGCAGTGGTCCTGGGCTGTGGATGGGAGCAGTGGTCCTGGGCTGTGGATGGGAGCAGTGGTCCTGGGCTGTGGATGGGAGCAGTGGTCCTGGGCTGTCGGGTGGTGCAGTGGTCCTGGGCTGTGGATGGGAGCAGTGGTCCTGGTCTGTGGATGGGAGCAGTGGTCCTGGGCTGTGGATGGGAGCAGTGGTCCTGGGCTGTGGATGGGAGCAGTGGTCCTGGGCTGTGGATGGGAGCAGTGGTCCTGGGCTGTGGATGGGAGCAGTGGTCCTGGGCTGTGGATGGGAGCAGTGGTCCTGGGCTGTGGATGGGAGCAGCGGTCCTGGGCTGTGGATGAGAGCAGTGGTCCTGGGCTGTGGATGTGAGCAGTGGTCCTGGGCTGTGGATGGGAGCAGTGGTCCTGGGCTGTGGATGGGAGCAGTGGTCCTGGGCTGTGGATGGGAGCAGTGGTCCTGGCTGTGGATGGGAGCAGAGGTCCTGGGCTGTGGATGGGAGCAGTGGTCCTGGGCTGTGGATGGGAGCAGTGGTCCTGGGCCGTGGATGGGAGTAGTGGTCCTGGGCTGTGGATTGGAGCAGTGGTCCTGGGCTGTGCATGGGAGCAGTGGTCCTGGGCTGTGGATGGGAGCATTGGTCCTGGGCTGTGGCGGTGGATGGTAACAGTGGTCCTGGGCTGTGGATGGGAGCAGTGGTCCTGGGCTGTGGATGGGAGCAGTGGTCCTGGACTGTGGGATGGGAGCAGTGGTCCTGGGCTGTGGATGGGAGCAGTGGTCCTGGGCTGTGGATGGGAGCAGTGGTCCTGGGCTGTGGATGGGAGCAGTGCTCAGGGTAGAGACAGGGAGTCTCCCCTTGTGTCTGATGTGGATCTACATCTCGAGGGCATGAGGTTGGTGAGAACAATATCGCTCTCTACTGAATTGTGTTTGCTTCTTTGATTAATTCTGCTGAGTTTTCCTTTCAATTGTTGTAATTTGAAGTGTCCAGGGTTTTTAATGGTTATTTTTTTCTGGTGCAACTGGAATTGTGCTGATTCTGTGCTGTATCTCCGAACTAAAAGGATGTTTCTACTAGCGGGAGAGTCTCGGACCAGAGGGCACAGTGTCAGAATAAAAGGATGTATCTTTACTAAAGTGATGATACCCTAACCTTATCACAACTGAAATTGAATCTGGCTGATGTAAAATGTAGAAACCAAGACCTGTAGATGCTGGTTTATACCAAAGATAGACACATTGCTGGAGTGACTGAGTGGGTCAGGCAGCATCTCTGGAGAAACAAGTGATTTTGGGATGGAATAGAAGAAGGGTTCTTACCCAAAATATCACCCATCCTTTTCCTCCAGAGATGATGCCTGCCCTGCTGAGTTTCTCCATCACTCTTATCATAGTCTTCTCTATACCCCGCAGCTCTGCTCTTACTCCCCATCCCCCTACTCGTAACAAGGACACAGTCCCCCATGTCCTCACATACAACAGATAATCCTCCAACATTATTGCCACCTCCAACGGCATCCCACCACTGGCCTCATCTTCCCATTCTCCAATTTCAGTGGTTTCTCCCTCCTTCCCCTTCCCAGCTCTCTCACAGCCTTCTGTCTCTGCCTTTTCCTTCCTTTATCCTGCACCCCCACCCCAACTTCAGTCTGAAAAAGTGTCTCGACCTGAAACGTCACCTATTCCTTCTCTCCATAGATGCTGCCTCACCCGCTGAGTTACTCCAGCATTTTTGTCCACCTTCGATTTTTCCAGCTTCTGCAGTTCTCTCTTAATCCACACGGTGGGAGTGTTGACCACAAATTGGATGGGCCCTGCAGTGCAG
>JAXLNO010002849.1:0-57248 GCA_038087875.1 Malacoraja senta | reverse complement strand
TGATCCATATTATGAAAACCTGGCCTATAAAACATTTACTCTTGCTTTCTATTTGGAATATGCCATTTATACTTTGCATTGAACTCTTTATGCAATGTTTGCATTTTCTGTTATTCTGCAATAGCAACTACTACCGTACAACACTGAAAGATGAAACTAAATATAGTTGTATCATCTTTCTCTAATATCTAAATATTAGACTAAATATCTTTCATCATCCCTCAAAAGAGGGATGCTTGCACTATGTTTATAATATGGCCCATTATATAGGCCTCAAAGAATGATGATCCTAATATTTAAATAAAAATGAAAAACTTTTAAATTAACAAATGGAAATTTAAAAAATATGAATATGCTTAAGTGAAATGTTTAAGAGGTATTTTGGGATTCAGATAAAGGCCAGTAGCAGTAAAAGCCAGAAAATGTGTTATCTGTTGCAGTGAACGAATGCACTGAGCAACGTACTACCGAGAAGATGTAGAATGTGGGAGTCGGTAAATTAGTCCGATGGTGAGGTGGCTGAGTGGAACAAATTATTAAAAAGAAAACAAGGATATTAACTCGGGGTTTGAATTGAGGTTTTTTGGAGGACCATGAACAAAAAACATCACCACAGAATGAAGGGTGGGCAATTTAAAATTGAAATGAGTGGAAATTTCTTAAGGTAGTAAAGCTGGAATTCTCAGTCATGGAGGGCTGAAGAGGCCAGATTATTTCAAATGGATATAGATAATGAAAACATTGGGGTTTATGGGGAACTGGCACAGAAGAAGAGTTGAAGATCTCGTAAATTAGCCATAATCCTATTGAACTGGATTGAGGAACAGGATGGCCTAATCCTGCTCCTATTTTCTTGTGTTCCTTAACACATTCTTCAATAAATACCCACCTGATCTATCCTTTAGCATTCACTTTGAGAACTAAAACAACCCTATCAAGATAGTTAGCAATATTCAGTAAGTTTGTATTCAGAAAAATTGTAACATAGATTTGAGAAAATGGCCAGTCTGTAGCCAAAATACTGGGAACTATGTCTATCATAAGATCACTTGGACTGGATTAATTAGGATTCCATCAACCCTATTAGTCAATTGATTATATTAATGGGCTATCTGTGCCATGCACAGTTTCCGGATTGACAGTATTATAGAACAATTTTAATTTTACAGGGAAGATTCAATGATGGAATATCTCAAGATTGCTCAAGATCTTGAAATGTATGGTGTGAATTACTTTGAAATCAAGAACAAAAAGGGAACAGAGTTGTGGCTTGGTGTTGATGCTCTTGGACTTAACATCTATGAACATGACGATAAGTAAGACCATAAATTTTTCAATAACGTGACAAAATTGTTGCATCTGGAATAACTACAGGCACCCTGCATTTTATGCGCTTGAAAAGCCGCACATAATTCAAAAATGCGCAAATTAAACATGTACGCGATTACTGCGGGCGGTGAATTTAGGCGTGTTATTCTGAAAATTCGAGTGCATAAACTAAGCTTTGGTATTAATGGAATAAGCATGTTATTTGAAAAATGCATAAATCAAACGTGCGAGGTGCCCGTTCATAGTTATATGCATTTTCTTTTACTGAAAATTTGGATGTAGGGTTAATAACTTTTCTAAGTAATTTGTACTGCACATATAATTTTAGCTGTCTTTTTATTTGATTACCTCTTATCATCTTTTCCGATTAATGAGAATGCTGAGGACAGCT
This sequence comes from Malacoraja senta, assembly GCA_038087875.1. Taxonomy (NCBI): domain Eukaryota; kingdom Metazoa; phylum Chordata; class Chondrichthyes; order Rajiformes; family Rajidae; genus Malacoraja; species Malacoraja senta. Next base: position 55,528 of record JAXLNO010002849.1, on the reverse strand, counting down.
CTTCCCAGTCACCTTAATTCATGGATCCTTTCTATTGCCAAAGATCTATAGATGTTTGTTTGTAGAATTATATTATGAAACTTTGAATTGCATTGAAAAATAAATGTAAAAGACAGGCATGCATTTGAAGGAAATGTATATAAACATTGCTCTTAAATCCAAATGGTAACCTTGTGGAAAAAGATACTGAGAAATAAGAGACCTCTCTTCCACAGAGTAAAAACAAGTCTGAATATGCTTTTCTTTTAATGTAATTTGTAATATTTTACTCAACAGATTGACACCAAAAATAGGATTTCCTTGGAGCGAAATAAGAAATATATCGTTTAATGACAAAAAGTTTGTCATAAAACCTATTGATAAGAAGGCACCTGTAAGTGTTTATTATTTTTAATACTCGTTCTCTGAATCAAATATCAGTTAAATTCCTGTTTGTTTTTATCAACAATGTTTGTATGTTCAACATTTTGGTATTGTTTTATGGCAAAGTAGGTAATATAAGTTGGAATGGCTTCTGTGTTTTCCTCATTTGATCTGACTTTGGTTTGAGGATTAATACATCTAAGTAAGTAATTGTTTACGGAGGACAGAAATGAATGAACAAGTATAAAGGGTGGCATGGTAGAGTTGCTGCTGCACAGTGAATGGCTCAATTGTAATTGTGCATTGTCTTTCTGCTGACTGGTTAGCACGCACCAAAAGCTTTTCACTGTACCTCAGCACAAGTGGCAATAAACTAAACTAAACAGAGGCCAGTGATTCAATTTTGTCTGTGCAGTATGCTCGTTCTACCTATGAATGCGTGAGTTTCCTCTGGGTGCTCTGGTTTCTTCTCACATACCAAATAAGTTTTCTTTTGTAGGTTAATTGGCTTCTGCTTGTTTTAATTGACACCCTACACACTGGAGGCAATGAGCATGTGTGGTAACATAGAACAAACATCGGTAGATCAGTGGTCAGCATGGACTCGGTAGGCCGATAGGTCTGTTTCCATGCTTATTCTCTAAACTAAATTCTTTACTGCATTGCCTTTAAAAACTTAATCTGACCAGTTGCACAGAGTAATATATTGTTCAGACAAGAGATTGTGCCATGCCGTGACAATTTATAATGGGGTACAATCATGAAACTTTGCAACACTTTGAGACCATTCAACCCATCATCTCCAAGCTGGTCAAAAAGGGGCTATGTTGGTTAATCCCAACTTCATGCTTTTGGTTTGAACGGCTCTGCAAGTGGTTTTCAACTCAAAGGCACAAATCCAAGATTGGTCAAGGTCTATGCATCAGACCGTCCATTGCATCGTTGGACTTGAGTCCACTGGCAGAACAGTGATGCAAGTATATGAATTAAATGCAGATCTAGGATCTGATTCGGGTCTATCCTTAATAAGCTTTTGCCTTTTTTCTTATCAATATCTATCACTGGCCTAAACCTATTTTCAAAGACTCTTCCTCAAAGTGATATGGGAAAGACTCGAGACCCTCAATTTCTTTTCACTCTGTCTTAAATAAGTGACCTCTGATTTTTAGAGTGGCGCATGTTATAGTTGAACAGCATAGAAACAAGCCCTTCAGCCCTTTATTAAATACCCATCCATACTAATACCATTTACCACACTTGCTCTAGATTCTGAGAGGAAACTTTCCTCATTCACATACACCTACCCAGACAACTTGTGATCATGTTTCAATCAAGTCTCTTGCTCTTCTGAACTCAAGTAGCTACAAGCCTAGCCTGTTTAATCCTGCCGTGTTAGGGAATACACCTATTTTGGGTATCAGTGCAATATAGAAATGGGTGTAGATACTTTTATTAGGTCAAGCGGTGGAGAGAAAAACTGAGCCGACACTTAGGATGTCTGACTCTCCGGCAGATGCTGGAAATCTGAAATCATTTTTTTGATCTTCAGTTACTTTAGTATATCTCTGAGTTGCTTCCAGTTCAGCACGTATTTTCATCTGGTACTATTACATCAGGGTGGGCTACTGTATCAAAGACTACTCCATTTGGATGATGTTGCTTACCATGGCACTTATTCAAAACTGAGATTGATACATTTCTGATATTTAAAGCATCAAAACATGGTGGTAGCTCTGTATAATGGTGCTGAGGTGGGAGATTGGTCATGATCTTAATGAAAGGTGAACTACCTTGAAGGGCAGAATGGCCTGTTCCTGTTTCTTATGTTCCTGTTATAGAGTCATATAGTGTGAAAACAGGCCCTTTGGCCCAACTTGTGTTCTAATAAGTTCCTCAGGGCAATGTCCAACCAATTCTGCTACTTTATCAATCCTCCTGGTGTAAAGTGAGAAGTGGGAATGCTTAATCACCAGCAAACTATGTTCAATTTCATTTCCAGCTACCCCGGAAACAAAGTAGTCTTGTGCAGGTGTGAGTTGATTAGTGGTGTAAATGCTGTAGCATTGCTACTGCCAAAATGCAGGTGGTAGGGACTTGGCAATTTATCATTGACCAGAAACTCAACTGGATCAGCCATACATTGGCTGCAAAAGCAGGTCAGTGACTCGGTATCATCTGTTTGACATGTATTTTTCCCCTTGACACTCAAGCCTTTTCACAATTTACAAGGCATGTGCAGTCTTTGATGGAATACTTGCCTGGATAAGTGCATCTCCACCTCTTAACTTCCAGGACACACCAGCCAGCCTCTGTGACTGGCACTCCATACATTTATTCCAACAGTAAATTTTTCCTCTGCCAATGCACCAAGTTTGCAGTGGTACATCTATGTAGTGCACTGCATTTCTTACGTTTGTTGAAGTATAGTCCACAGCAAAATGGAAATATAATTTAAGTATTGTGGTTTTTCTGTTTTATAATTTAAGATACTGATTTTTTTAAATTACTTTATTTAGGATTTTGTATTTTATGCTCCACGTCTGCGGATCAACAAACGAATTCTAGCACTTTGTATGGGGAATCATGAGCTCTACATGCGAAGGAGGAAACCTGACACCATTGAAGTACAACAAATGAAGGCACAAGCCAGAGAGGAGAAACATCAGAAGCAGTTAGAAAGGTAAATGAAATCAGCCAGCTTTACTGCACTGGTTGGACTCTTGTCTAATCTCTCATCTCAAACCTTGAATAAAAACTTAGAAAACTTGGAATCCAAATAAGCACAGGCACCTCGTGTTTTATGCATGTTCGATTTCTGCGTTTTTGAAATAACGCTCTTGTTTAATTAATACCAAAAACTAATTTATGCACTGTATTTTTGAAATGTGCTCAAATTTGTACCCTGTTTAAATATATATGTTCAATTTATGCATTTTTGAATTCCACGCTGCTTTTCAGGAATGTAACACCTACATAAAACGCAAGGTGCCTGTAATTTGACCCAGCATTCAAAATGCAATCAGTCATAATATAGTGGTGATGTTACTGGATGAGTAATACAGAGAAATAGATGAATGATCCAGAGGCATAACTTGGGTTCTGTTGATTACAGATTTAATTATGAACCCAATGTCGGATAAGATGACCATTAGACTATCAGATTGTTGTATCTGGTTCACTGCTTTATTTTGGAGAAGAGAGTTTGCTGCAATTACCAGGCCTTTATTCCCTTTATCATATGTCTGTACACAGTGAATGGCTCGATTGTGATCATGTATTATCTTTCCGCTGACTGGTTAGCACGCTTTTCACTGTACATGTGACAATAAACTAAACTAGATGTAACTCTAGATGATTCTGGTTGTCTCTGAACTGCTTTACCAAGCCACTGGGGTGGATAAACACACAAGAAATTCAAGGTGGCAATTCACAATGACTACACCTGGCAATTAATTGTTAGCCTTGTCACTGACATCCACATCATGAAAACCATTTCACCCCCTATGTTTGTAGTGGGCACTTTGGCACCAAGTTATTATCCAATAGCACATGTCATGTACAGTTGTTTGTGCTTGCAAAGGGGATGGCCTGATTGAATTGAATCTGACCATGCAATATGGTGGGAGATCACGGATATGGCTACAGAATTTGCTGCTGGAAGTGAATTTGAGGCCTGGGAATCGTGCCTTTTAAATATTTTCTTGGGAGAAATGCGTAAAATAGGATACAAGTACTAGAAAGTTAAAATTACAGTGAGTGAAACCTTGAATGGAAAATATTTCTCAAGCAATCAAAACATTGCAGAATTTGGAAAATGAATACCTTGAAGTCAATATTCTTCAGGGCAGGATATTGTGTCTGACTTTTGGCCATTCGTTGGCTACAGTACAAAATGTAGATGCAATCCGCTACTTGTTTTGGGCTTCTGCATTAAGTATTTTTTCCACTTCATCTTTTCATTCACTTCTGATGTTTTCAGACAAAAGCATCTTCTCGATACTTCCTCCCTGGCTTGTATAGAAATCGAAGACTTGTACTGAAGCCCATAAGACGTCCTGACCCAAACTTTGGAATTCTTCAGCTGTTTGTGTTGGGGATTACAAAATCTTAAATGTAATGCCTAATTCCTCCCACCCCTCAGCTTTAACTTTGTTTTATTTATTCATAATAAATGACTACATCCTTCATAAATGAAATACTAGCATAGTTTAGTCCAACACCTCTATTCATTATTTCTGGTGAAGGAAACGTCAAATTTCGTTTCTTGTGTAGACACCGAACAACTGGGGTGGCACAGTGGTTGCTGCCTTACAGCAGCAGAGATCTGGGTTAAATCCTGACTACAGGTGCTGTTTATATGAAGTTTGTATGTTCTCCCTGCGACTGCGTGGGTTTTCTCCAGGTGCTCTGGTTTCTTCCCACATTCCAAAGACCTATAGGTTAATTGGCATCTGGAAATTGGCCCTAGTGTGGATAGTGCTGGTGTATGGATTGATCACTGGTCTGCGTGGACTCGGTGGGACAAAGGGCCTGTTTCCATGCTGTATCTCTAAAGTCAAAAATATTTTCTGATGTTCAGCACATGCTACCTTTTTAAAGCCTTTCTTGGATCAATATTTTGAACAGTTCAAACATGTGGTGCGTTGAATTAAAGTGAAGTTCCACTTTTCAGCCAAAATTTTATGGTAGTTTAACTTTCTGACTTTGAAACGGTTCTTAGTTTACTGAAACTTCTAATGTCATCACTCTCAACTCCTCCTTTAACACCACCAAACAAAATATAAAATTATTTTAATCTCAAGTTGGGATCAATCTCTGTTTTTCATTGCAACATCCGCACTGCACGCAGTTTTTTTTAACCCAATTCATTCACTGTGACCAAATAACTCATCAGCTTTTGATAAATGACTTAAAGGATGAAAATGTCAAAATATTTTAAATTTATCAATTTTGTTTTTAAAAGGGCACAATTGGAAAATGAGAAAAAGAAGAGAGAACTGGCAGAAAAGGAAAAAGAGAGGATAGAACATGAGAAGGAAGAGCTTATGGAAAGACTTAGACAAATTGAAGAACAGACTTTAAAGGCCCAGAAAGGTAATGGCTTGCAGGATATATATGTGTGTGGTCTTGTACCTCAAACCTTTTTGGGTCTATGTTTTAGACTATCCTGTCATCTTGGGGGGGTGTAATCCTTAGGATGGTGGCAGTGTGGACCTTCAGTGGGACGGGATGATGATGAAAAGGGTGGGATAGGAACAATAAAACACTCATCTGTTTAGTGAGAGGTTGATGTGATCCAGGTAGCTGATTAAGGATGTTCTGACCACTTTCTTTGTTGGTAAAGGTGAGAGCAGCATTCAAAAGTGCTTTTGATTGGGGAATTGGTGTTGATGTTCTGTGTTCTGGAGAATTTCAAGATTCAAGAGAGTTTATTGTCACGTTTCCCAGATAGGACAATGAAATTCTTGCTTTGCTTTAACACAACAGAATATAGTAGGCATAAATAAATAAAGAACAGAACAGAACAGATCAGTGTGACCATATACCAATGAATATATATATATTTTATATATATATATATATATATATATATATATATATATATACTCACGCACATAAATAAATAGATAAAGTGCAATGGGCTATTAATGATCAGAGTTTTGTTTGAGTTGAGTTTAATAGCCTGATGGCTGTGGGGAAGTGGCTATTCCTGAACCTAGATGTTGCAGATTTCAGGCTCCTGTACCTTCTACCTGAAGGCAGCGGGGAGATGAATGAGTGGCCAGGATGGTGTGGATCCTTGATGATGCTGGCAGCCTTTATGAGGTCAGAGCCGATGATGGACCGGGCAGTGTTGACAACTTTTTGCAGTCTTTTCCGCTCCTGGGTGCTCAAGTTGCCGAACCAAGCCGCAATGCAACTGGTCAGCATGCTCTCTACTGTGCACCTGTAGAAGTTTGAGAGAATCCTCCTTGACATACCGACTCTCCGTAATCTTCTCAGGAAGTAGAGGCGCTGATGATCTTTATAATTGCATCAGTGTTCTCGGACCAGGACAGATCTTCAGATCGCAGTCATGAGTATAGAGTGAGTATAGCAGGGGGCTGAGCACGCAGCCTTGAGGTGCTCCTGTGCTGATTGTTATCAAAGTTGACACATTTCCACCAATACGAACAGACTGTGGTCTGTGAAAGAGGAAGTCGAGGATCCAATTGCAGAGAGATGCGCAGAGACCCAGTTCTGAGAGATTGGTAACCAGCTTGGAGGGGATGATTGTGTTAAATGCCGAGCAGTAGTCAATGAATAACAGCCTGACATATGAGTTTTTGTTGTCCAAGTGGTCCAGAGCGGAGTGGAGAGCCAGCGAGATCGCATCCACCATTGATCTGCAGTTGTACAGGGTCTTGGTGAGACCACACCTGGAGTATTGCGTACAGTTTTGGTCTCCAAATCTGAGGAAGGACATTATAGCTATAGAGGGAGTGCAGAGAAGGTTTACCAGACTGATTCCTGGGATGTCAGGACTTTCATATGAAGAAAGACTGGATAGACTTGGCTTATACTCACTAGAATTTAGGAGATTGAGAGGGGATCTTATAGAAACGTACAAAATTCTTATGGGGTTGGACAGGCTAGATGCAGGAAGATTGTTCCCGATGTTGGGGAAGTCCAGGACAAGGGGTCACAGCTTAAGGATAAGGGGGAAATCCTTTAAGACCGAGATGAGGAAAAACTTTTTCACACAGAGAGTGGTGAATCTCTGGAACTCTCTGCCACAGAGGGTAGTTGAGGCCAGTTCATTGGCTATATTTAAGAGGGAGTTAGATGTGGCCCTTGTGGCTAAGGGGATCAGGGGGTATGGAGAGAAGGCAGGTACGGGATACTGAGTTGGATGATCAGCCATGATCATATTGAATGGCGGTGCAGGCTCGAAGGGCCGAATGGCCTACTCCTGCACCTATTTTCTATGTATCTATGTATCTATGATCTGTTGTGGTGGTAGGCAAACTGCAGTGGGTCCAGGTTTTTGTCGAGGTGGGAGTTGATTTGCACCATGATCAACCTCTCAAAGCACTACATCACCACCGACATTAGTGCCACTGGCCGATAGTCGTTGAGGCACGTCACCTTGCTCTTCTTGGACACCGGTATAATTGACGCCCTTTTAAAGCAGGTGGGAACCTCAGACCTCAGAAGTGAGAGGTTGAAAATGTCCGTAAAAACTCCAGCCAGTGGGTCCGCACGGGTTTTTAGAACACGACCAGGTATGCCATCGGGACCAGGCGCTTTCCAAGGGTTCACCCCTCTGAAGGATTTTCTGACGTTGACCTCCGTGACCGAAATATCATCACAGCGAATGGGGGCTCGAGAAGGCACATCAGTGTTCTCCCTATCAAAGCATGCGTAAAACGTATTGAGCTCATCATGGAGTGATGTTTCGCTGACATGTGTGCTTGCCTCCTGATTTCGCCTTGTAGGTGATTGTATTCAGGCCCCGCCACAGCTGCCGAACTTCAGTCTCATCCTCCAGCTTGGAGCAGAAGTCCCTTTTGGCCTTTTTGATGGCCTTACTAAGGTTGTATCTGGTCTTCTTGTAGTCCTCAGTATCTTCAGACATGAATGCCCGGTGTCTGGACTTCTGAAGAGTGCGGATCTCATAGTTCATCCAAGGCTTCTGATTGGGAAACACTTGGAAGGTTTTTGTTGGGATGCAGTCCTCCACACTTTCTTTATGAAATCTGTAACGACTGTGGCATATTCATTCAGGTCCCTTGCCGAGTCCCTGAACATTGCCCAGTCTACAGACTCCAAACAGTCCTGGAGTTGTTCCTCTGCCCCCCCCCCCCCCCGACCAGCTCTGTACTGTCCTCACCTCTGGGGGTGCGCTCTTTAATTGCTGCCTATAGGCAAGAAGAAGCAGCACTGCGGTATGGTCGGATTTACCTAAGTGAGGGCGAGGGATAGAGTGATAGGCATCCTTGATGGTGGTGTAGCAGTGGTCAAGGGTGTTTGGTCCTCTGGTGCAGCAGGAGACATGTTGGTGGAAGTTAGGGAGCGATTTCTTGATGTTTGCTTTGTTGAAGTCCCCAGCTATGGTGGTAAATGCCTCGGGGTAAGACGTCTGGTGTTTGTTGACCACAGCGTGCAGCTCCTCCAGTGCCAGACGGTCGTCTGCTTGGGGTGGGATGTAGACCGCGGTCAGGGTGATGGAGGTGATTTCCCTCGGAAGGGAGAAGGTGCGGCACTTCACCGCCAGATGTTCGAGGTGTGGAGAGCAGGAGTTGGATAGAACTGCCACGTCTGAGCACCACACAGAGTTGACCATGAGGCCGACGCCTCTTCCTCCCCCTTTCCCAGATGCCTGCGTACGGTCTATACGGTGTATGGAGAACCCTTCAGGCTGGACTGCTGAGTCTGGGCTGGGGGTGAGCCATGTCTCTGTGAAACAGAACACAGAGCATTCCCTCAGCTCCCTTTGATAAAGCAGCCTTGCCCTTAAGTCCTTAAGAATTTTGGAGGTGAAGTAATTGACTGTATTGATAAAGTGACATTTGAACTAGAAGGGAATTGAAAGTGTAAGCAGAAAGTGGATCAGCTATGTGGATTGGCCTACAGCTTCTGTTTCTTGTGTTCCTGTACCTTTTGAAAACTATACAAAGAATTCCCATAAAAGGAAATGGGATTTAAATGAAATGTACCAAGCACTAAAAGTTTGGTTTTAAATGACACTGCTAAAGTAAAATTCAAGTAATTGATTTAACCAATTATTAACAGCTGGGCATTGCAGAAACAAGTCAAAATCCATGAAAAGTATATATAGAATGGAAATCTCCATTTGAAACTCAACTCAACATTAGAGCATTTGGAAGCTCTACCACATTTATTGTTGGAAGCATTAAAATTATGATTTCATTTTTAGAAAGCTACTTCACTTGCATAATTAATTTCTGTTCAGGTCAGATTCCATTGTTTAGCCCTTTTCAATTCAGTGTTGACCTCTTGGATTTTGCGGGTGAAATTGGCAACCAGCTCTGTGGGTGTGATTTTATGTGGTATAACGGGCCCATTTTGTCTTAAAATTATATTTATATGCATGAAAATATGATCAAAAACTCTTTGGACCTTTTCAAGAATAGAAATGAGAATTGCTTTGTTTCAATAGAACTAGAAGATCAAACCCGGCGAGCTTTAGAACTTGAGCAGGAGAGGAAAAGAGCTAAAGAGGAGGCTGAGAGACTAGAGAAAGAGCGTCGTAATGCAGAAGAAGCGAAAGCTGCCTTGGCCAAACAGGCTGAAGATCAGATGAAGAATCAAGAGCAATTGGTATGAGTCATTCTTCCAATTATAAATTATTTAACTGGACAGCTGCATGAGCTGTGACAAGGAAAAAACAAGTCATACAGCTTGGAAAAGGGCTCTTTGGCTCAACTCGTCCATTCAGATCAAGATGTCCTATCTAAGCTAGTCCCACTTGCCCACATTTGCACTGTATCCCTCAACCTTTCCTATCCATGTACCTGTCCAAATGTAATTTATTGTACCTGCCTCCACTACTACCTCTGGCAGTTTATTATTCCATATATTCACCATCCTGTGTGGGGGAAAAGTTGTCCCATGCGTTTACCTTTTTGCCTGAAAACTATAACCTCCAGTTCTTGATTTACTCTGGAGGGGGGAGCGGGGAAAGACTGAGCATTCACACTGTCCATCCCCCTCATGATTTATATACCTCTACGAGAATCCCCCCCCCCCCCTCCTGCGCTCCGTCATAGCCTGCCCAACCTCCTCCCTATAGCACAGACCATCGACTCTTGGCAACATCCTCCAAAATTCCCCCCCCCCCCGTGTATTCTCTTTCCAGCTTAATGACATTCCTACAGCTGGATGGCCAAAACTGAGCATGACACGATGGTGGTAGAAAACGATAAAATATTTTTGCTGTTGAAAACTGGATTTCATTGAGTCTTCAGTAGAGTATAATTAGCAAGCAGTTGGGAGAAAATCTGTCTCCTCTTAAGTTTCTTGTATCATTTGGACTTCATTTTATAATTTTCTACAAACTAACACACGAGTATCAAATTTTCTCGAACTTGAGGCCAAAAATATTCAGAACCTATGTTCTAACCATTTGTGCCAAATTGGCCGCCTGTGTCCAATAGAAACGGTTCTCCAATCCCTTTACCTAATTGGGTAATTCTTTGAATATTTCTTATTCAAGTACTACTTAATTTAACGTCTGATGACATCTATCCTGATCAGTTTATACATTTCTAAATGTTTATTATGGGGGAATAAATTATGGATGCTACTTAGTGTTCATTTTAATTTGTGGTTGACTTTGAGCCCAGAAAGAATTGCAGAGTTCTGACGGTGTACAAATTTCAGCAACTTTGAGTAAGCATATCTTCTTCCTTTTTTAGGCAGCTGAACTTGCTGAATTCACTGCCAAAATTGCACTACTGGAGGATGCCAAGAAGAAGAAGGAAGTAGAGGCCACTGAATGGCAGCACAAAGTAACTAATTCAGCTATTTTAACTATTGAATCCCAAGTATATGGAGATGCATTTTTTAATGGGGATGGACGCTGTTAGATTTAAATAATATTGCTTTCAAATTAATTGAATGTTCTTGCTGCTTTTTCTACCAAAACAGCTGTAGAAAAATGTTGACATTTATTAGATTGATCTTAGTCCTAATTACTTTTGCGAAGTGAGTGAGGAATATCTGACTTTTTGGGGGGAAAAATACCTGTGGTTTTCCTAACTCTAGGCAGTCACAGCTCAGGAAGATTTGGAAAAAACCAAGGAGGAGTTGAAGATTGTGATGACAGCTCCTCCTCCTCCTCCTCCTCCTCCTCCACCTCCTCCATTTGTTATTCCACAAGCTGAGAACGAGCATGATGATGAACAGGATGAGAACAATGCTGAAGCCAGTGCTGAACTCATATCAGAAGGTGTAGCAAACCACCGCAGTGAGGAGGAGCGCATCACTGAAACACAGAAGAATGAACGTGTAAAGAAACAACTGCAGGTGAGCTATACAGGATATTAATTATTCCAAATGTGAAACCTTATTGGGATTTCATATTCACAAGAATGGTCACTAGGTCATAAGGTTAACAAAACATTACCAAGTGTTGAATAAATATTTAATTCACCAATTTTAAATGTGTAACGTTGCATTTATAATTTGCTTAACTTCTAATATTACAATCAAACATATTTTCCTCATATCAAACATCTGACTATTTTTAGATTCTGCTCTTATTTCTTGGCACATTTATACTTGCTTACATCCAGGACACCTTAACTGAAACATAATTTATCTTCAAATATGAGAGGGGAATTTACAGACCTGCTATCAATTCGTCCATTAATAAGAATAATAATCGAAGGCTGAAAAGTCAAACAATATTGAGGCGTATGAGCTGCGATTTATTTTCCATTTGCTTGGTTGGCTTGACTGTGGTAATGGAATATTTTCTCCTCCTTGTCAAACTAAAATTAGCTTTGTTGTCATGGGAGGGTTTGATAGCATTAAACATCCTGGGCATTTGTTAACCTCCGTGATGTGTGGATCTCTTGTCTCCTTTGTACTTTTTAATATAAGGGATTTGAATATTTCCTGTTCTAAACTGACTAATTTGGAAGAAAGGGAGTCGCATGTGAGTTTATTTCCTGAACAGTTTCTTAATAAAAAAACATGAAACATTTAATGCATCTGAATCTTCTTAAATTCAAAAATGTACACAGTAAGCAAGATATTCTAGATTTTGTTTGTTTGCTTTCGCCTTGGGCTATTAACTTTTTTATTATCATTTACTTTAAAATAAATTTCATCTACTTACTCCTCCTGTTCTGTGCCTAGTCTGTATTTATAACTTGCTAGCTCCAAAGATCTGAAATACTGTTTTACACTTTGCAGATACTGCTTGATCTACTGCATTTTCAGTTTTTATTTTTAGGTGTATGTTTTACTTATTTCCTTTCTGATGTATCTTAATTTCAAGTGTAACTGTTTGTAACTTTGTGAACTAGTAAGTCTGTTTAACTCTACAAGTAGCCACTGAGGAATTGTATTCACTGGTTGCAGGATTTTTTGCAGATGGGGAAATGTAAAGACAGTAGCTGTTGAAGCTCATATTAGCAGAGAAAAATTGTCACGTTGGGCATGAGTATGTGCTTTTGTGCTGTTTGACAATAAACAATAGGTGCAGGGGTAGAATATTCGGCCCTTCGAGCCAGCACCACCATTCACTGTGATCATGGCTGATCATCCACATTCAGTACCCCGTTCCTGCCCTCACCATATCCCCTGACTCTGCTATCTTTAAGAGCTCCATCTAACTCTCTTGAAATCATCCAGAGAATTGGCAATTGCAAATGGGAGAGGCAGTCTGACAAGTACAGTGCCATTTGATTGTTCAGTTGGAAGAGTGGTCAGTTATCTAAAATGGTGACCAATGTGTATGTCGACCAATTTGCAGATGGAGCACTGATTTATGCTTTTAATGAGTTACTGCCTATGGAATTGTTCCCTGAAACTCTGAAATTTGATCTACGTCGGGTTTAAAATTAGCTTTCTATATGCTGTTAAAGTTGCAACAAGAAGCCCTTTTGATTTTCTTCAAGGGAGTGATGGAGCTCTTAAGAAATCAGCAAGGGGAGGGAGGGGAGGGGTTCCCCACACATTTAGTTTTTATCAAACTATGAATGCTCCCATGGAGAAATTTGTATCATTTTCGAAATCATTTTTGTTAAAAGCTGTACCCAGAAGATGTCTCTATCAAACAATCATTGAACCTAAGTAAATTAACACTTTGGCAAATCCCTGCCATGAATAAGCTATCTATATTTTTATGTTGCTCCATTGATGAAAGTTAAATTATCTACTTTTTAAGTATATTTTAATTTTCTGAATATAATTTGCAAAATGACAAAATACCCTGCACCATTATTTATCTACATAAGGCTGAAACAAATCCAAGCACTTGATTTCCACGGTTTCCATCTCGATCACCAGAGCATCACTCCACATTGAACCAGAACCTAAGTGCCAGCAACAGGCTTGTACCAAATACAAACTCCTTTTTCTGGATTTCTTGATATTGATTTCCTACTATATGTCATCCCAATATAAAACAGAGACTCTGTGTGATATAATGGGGCCATGGGACCAATACCTTCCTGCCCACCACTGCTTAAAACTGAAGCTATCGCTGTTTAATATTCCTGACATTTAGAAACTTTCAAGCTAATAAAAACCGATTAAATAAAATGTTAAATATTTGCAGTTATTTAAAAACATTGAAGCAAACTCAATCGCAATTGAATGTTTAATATTTTCCCTTGGCCTTTCTCAACTATCTCCTTCCATCCAAATAAATGAAATTTCTATTTCTGCAACAGGTCTAATTTAGCTCGTATTAAGCAAACGGTTACCCCTGGGGAAGTCCTGGGAAGTTGGTTCAGTGGCAGCGTGCATATTTTTTGCAGTCTGAGCACATTTGGGGAATTGCCAGTAGAGTTCAACCAACAAATATGGGACTTCACATTTCAATGGGAATCCTGAACTTGGTGGCACACATTGGAAACTACAAGCAGTTCTGTAGAGCTACTACAATTTCTTGGCAAGCATCAACCCAAAGTGCCATAATTAATTTATGTGGATTCCCAGCTTCCCTATCACATGTCTATTACAAATAACACAGGCTTCCTATCCCTCAGTAATAGAGGTCTTGTCACCTCTGCCTTGCATAGGGGATATGGTGAGAAGGCAGGAATGGGTAACTGAATGTGATGATCAGCCATGATCACAGTGAATGGCGGTGCTGGCTCGAAGGGCCAAATGGCCTACTCCTGCACCTATTGTCTATTGTCAAACAGCACAAAAGCACATACTCATGCCCAACGTGACAATTTTTCTATACAGGTTCTGGCCATTGGCACCCAAATCATTCCCTATAGAATAGTTGATGGTAGGTGGTGATCCACCCTTCTGCACTCCCCAAGGGATCGGTGAAGTTTTAAGTGATTTTGGGCACCACAATCTCTTTGGAGATAGTGCAGCTTGATATGTGTATCTAACTGCAAACTTGCACCCTCATTTGAACTGTGTTGACATGTTTGGCTTTTATCCTTTTCTGAAAAGGAAATTCTGAACTCTTGTCCATATAATCACACAACAAATTTACAGCTTTACAATTACACTGATTATTTTTTGAAGGAATTGCATGATTAAGTTCATGCCTTGCTTTTAACCCATTGCCCATTTCATGCAAATTTCTATGTAATAATTTTTTTTTAAACCCTCTAATTTTGGGCAGTTTATGTCTACATTCATTATTGTGACAATTCTCCAAAAACAAAGTCCTTTGATATGGATGTTCCTGAGGATAGACAATTTAGAGATTTGGAGTACATTTTCTTCTAACTATTTGGCACACTGGATGATGGTACTCCCAGATGATGATCCTTCAGCAAATAATCTGAAGTAGACATTTGTTTTCTCTACAAGATGAAGCTTCAAAAATATTTGTTTTTGTTCATGTAATTTAATATGAAACGGCATCTAGTTTTTTGAAAAGCCATTTAATTCATTTATGTTTAATAGGCATTAAGTTCCGATTTGGCCCATGCACGGGATGAGACGAAGAAGACTGTGAATGATGTCATCCATGCTGAGAATGTTAAGGCAGGTCGTGACAAATACAAGACCCTTCGACAGATACGGCAAGGCAACACAAAACAGCGCATTGATGAGTTTGAAGCTATGTGAGAGTGCAGTTACTTTATAATGTTCTTTATAACAGCTGAACCACTACCAGAGGAACAAGTGGCATTCTAGAACTATAGCATTAATATACCTTGCCAAAGTATTGTATCTATTAGACCCATGGGAGTTGGATGTACATTTTTTTTAAGGTAGTTGGTAACTACCCTTCATGCATTTTGCAGCACAACAATTAACTGCTCTTAACTGGAGTTATTCAGAAAATACTGTTGCTTTGGTTGAACAGGCATGTTTAATTTCAGTAAAATGCATGTGTGAAGTTGGATTATCTTTGTAGCTTTTCATAGTTGTATAAAGTTAGTATAACTATTTAGCATTTAAGCAATCAGCCTTAAATGGCAAAGCCTGCACAATTCAGGTCTAAATTTCAGTGACCAAAATGTAATATCACCTGCATACAGTAAAGTATCAAACTGAATATCTTTAAGGTTGGTGTTTCATGTCTTATCATCATAGATGGTTTTCTTTGCCTACCTGTTCATAAAGACTTAAATGATAATAGACTAGCTAGAAACTATTCCATCAAGACGGCAAGTAATATAGTCCTAAGGCTTTGTTTACATAGATCAAATTTAACGCAGCATCTATTTGTGAACAATTCTCAATGTTGAGCCTTTCTGGCAGGGGAGCATATGAAAACATCAGTCCCAAGGTGGGGACAGTATACTACCTCAATTATACACATGATGAATGGCCAGTTAAACACCCTCTCAATATGTGTAAAAATGTATACAAGGTACAATTTGTTTTGTAATTGCATATTTGGTCGTTATTATCCTAAAATTCAGAAATGCTGGTAAGGCCACAACATATTGAGTGGCCTAATCAGTACATTATATATACATAAACAAAAAAGTTGGAGAAACTCAGCGGGTGAGGCAGCATCTATGGAGTGAAGGAATAGGCGACGTTTCGGCTTTTTTGTCTACCGTAGATTTTTCCAGCATCTGCAGTTCTTTCTTAAACATATATACATAAATTGGCATGGAGGTTTTTGTATTAATTTAATAATTCTGTGGTACCCAGGAGGCTCCTCAGATATGTATGTGCACACATTTCAGGTGAATGGTATTTAGGAGATGAGATGACTTGCATGATAAACCCTGTAATGGGTAAATTACATCAGGACATTGAATGGTATTTTGACTTTTGGTCTCAAACTTTCCTTATTTCCTGAATAATCAAATTCACTGCAATAAACTGCATACTGATTTGTTGCCCTTGCTTCCTCTGTGGTTGGTTCAGCTAAATTCTTGTTGGTATTATGCATCATAAATCAGCATTCAATATCTGTAATGATGGTTTATTTAAATTGTCATTTATGGTTGAGCATTTAACATGCCTGATGGGCTAAAAATAATGGGCAATTCTATTGCGTTCTTTGTGGCTACAATTGCAGGTATCGTTCTGATTTGCATCATGAGTAAACAGATTTTATTTTGAGGGACAAAAGGCAATTTTTGACTGGATCGTGAATGTTGTGCATGTGCTTAAAATATTGCTTTTTGAGAAGTATTTCTACTTGCAGTGTAATACATACTTTAGTGCAAGTTTCTATGCATTAAAACAGTATGAGCATTAGTATTTTTATACTGAGCAAGAGGTTTGCTAGAGCAAGTTAAAATACTGAGCTTCCAGTGGATTTTTCTTGAAATGTGCGCACTAACATTGATGCATCAATATATTGGTATCATTGTTGGATAATACGAGTTGCATTTTCAGTTTAATTAAGCTAAAAATTTGTTTACAATGTTCTATTTATAAAATTGTGTAACTCTTTGATCATACAAGAAAAGATTTCCAATGTATAGTGACTTAAAGGCTAAAATTGCTCTCACTAGCAATATAAAACACCAGTTGATATAAAATGTGTTTGTTTGTTCTAAAATCAACTTTACAAATGCTTTTCCCTGGCATCGTGTACTGTGTTGTACAACTGAGCATAATTATTTTGAACAACATTCATTGGTTACCAATAAAATTGTAAAATCAGGTTTTTTTCCTGTATTTCTATATCTTAACAATTGTACAGGTTCAGAGAAAAAAAGATTCGGAGTAAGTCAATAATCTTTGCCGTGGTGTCACTTTTGGCACAGTAAAGGAAATATGCAGGAGGGATGCAAATGACCTTGAAACGCAAATGTGATTTGGACCTTGCTTGCCTCTGGGTATGGTGGAAACATAATGAAATGGGGAGAGGACATAGATTTTACACAGTTAAATGGAAAGAGCAGAGAATTGGAGTTGAATAGAAATCTGCAAGAGCTGGTGCGGACAATGGCTTGAATTCTTTCCCGATGCCTTGATAATTCTATACCTACAAAATTGATTTGTTGGGTTGTAGCTATAAATTATAATCAAGATCATTGGGCACAGCACTCAGTCCACTGTACAATCATCTAGTCAATTTATTATAATGATTCTTTTTAAACATTTTGGAGCAATAAATACAATTTGATCCTATTGGCACAATTTAAAGGGAGGCATACCAGCTTGAATATCGGCCCACTAAACTCCCCTAATAAATCAAGATTCATTCCGTCAGAGTTCAAATTCACTCTAGTAAAACACCTCTTGCCCAATGTCCCTTTCATTACTCTAAAGGGCCTGTCCCACTTGGGCGTTATTTGCACGTCATTTAGTGGTGAGACGTGGTGGCGTAGGCAGTGATGCGCCTACGCCACCACGCCACAAAATCCTCGCGCGCCACCTGCGTGACGTGCAAATGACGCCCAAGTGGGCAGGCCCTTAAGGATCCCCTGAAGTACTTTGAACTGATATTACCAATTACCAATTACCAAGCACTTTATTTGTCCCCGAGGGGCAATTTAAACAAACAATACATTTAATCTGCACCGACCGGTCGACCGCATGAGCAGCGACCCGGCAATGGATTGGGTTGTCAGCAGCGATACAATAAAAAAAAGGACACACAAAGGGTAACACAAACATCCACCACAGCATTCATCACTGTGGTGGAAGGCACAAAAATTTGGCCAGTCCTCCTCCATTTCCCCCCCGTGGACAGGACCAGAGTCCAAGTCAGTCCAGGATCGGCTCTTCCTCACCGGAGACCGCGGCTTTAGATTGTTGTGGGCCGCAGGCCAGCGGTCAAGATTTAAAGTCCCCGCCGCAGCCAGAAGCACCGTAGACTGCAGGGCCGGCGGTCATCCCCTCCAGGGGTGATGGTAAGTCCATGCCGGCCCCGCGGTAGAAGTTGGCCGCGGGCCGGCAGTGATGGCTTCTTCTTCTTCCCCCGGGTCCCCCAAGAGGGATCCCGGGCTGTAGACGCCGCACCAGCTGGAGCTCTGCAGACCGCGACTTCAGGCTGCGACTTCAGGCTGCCGGCTGCCCCGGGCCAGCGAAACGGAGCGCTCCCCTCCAGCGAGCCCCAGCGAGGGCTCACCCGCTCCACGCCGAGAGTCCATGCTGCGCCCGCCGCTGAAGCCCCGGGCACGTCTCCAGGAAAGGCCGCGCCGATCCTTGATGTTAGGCCACGGGGGAGGCGACCTGGAAAAAGTCGCCTCTCCATGGAGGAGGCGACCGAAGCGGTTTCCCCCTTACCCCCCCACACCACCCCCCACACTAAACACACGAAGAAACATTAAATACACACTTTAAAACATACTAAAAATAAAAAATATAGTTGATATAGGGAGCACCATTGACTTTCAAACAGCAAACTAATTATAATCTAATCTGATTATGATGTTGGTTAAAGGATAATTGCCTTAGTGTCAAGTTACAATTACAGATGTTAAAAGGGTTCCATATACACTTGAACATTTGGTTTATGAAGGATGATATGCTTTAACTGAAACCTGTCCCAGTATCAACTCTTGTGTACAATTCTTGATTCTGAGTTCTGGGTTCAAGTTCCATCGCTTAAAGTTAGTACTGAACCATTGCATTAGTTCTTTATTTCAAGATGCATACATTTAAGCATGAACTCAAGAAATGTTGAGCATGTGCTCATTCTGGAGCAGAGATACATGAGAAAATGTGATCTTAAAAATCGAAGGAGGAAGGGAAATTAACATGATGAGCAATTTTGTTGAATTCATTTATTGCATAAAAACAAATCTGTATAAATTATTAAAAGTCATGCATTTGCATGCGAGTGGTTTTGTCTGGATTACATTATATTTTAACAATGCACAAAGCACAACGTAGTACATTTGCAGTGTCCAACTCAAAGCAAGTAAGTAGTTCGTTCATTTATTAAGTCCAAAGTTTAATTATTAGAAATTCAAAATTTGTTTTGCAGAAAGACTTCTTTGCTCAACTTCTAGATTGTAAAAATTTAGAAACTAAAAATAATCTCAATAGCCAAGCATTTGCATGCATAATGCAAGCATGCATAATGCAAACATGCTAGATCAAATAATATGTCTTTCATTTGTTTTTGAGATTATCACCTTAATATGAGGCCAAGCAAAAGGTGTTTGACTGCATGATTTGTGGAACATGATTTCTCATAATTCATTAATGGCTGTTTGCAAATGTTGGATTTGTCCTACCATTCCACTTTATCAAATTACTTCCCTTTATTAGCACATTCCAAATTCAACTTCCAGCCTATCTATTTCCATCTATTACCACTACATGTAGTCCCCATGGCAGTGGAGATGTAGCAGTAAATTTACGCTCATAGTTGCTACAAATTTTCAGAAATGTTGAATTGGTCTGGGCATGAAATGACTCTGAATCTCCTCTCCATCCCCACCCCCGTCCCCTCTTTCCCCACTATTTGCCTTTAATTGGTAGTCAGTGGTGCTAAGAGTTTATATTGGTGTCAGCCCCAATTTGTTTCCCTGCAGGATGAGTTGAACCCAAGGCCTTGGCTGACTCCTGTACCAACCATTAAGTCTTAAATCCAGTCCTAATGTTGCTGTAAATTCCAAAGTTTTATCTTCAAATAAACTTGCATATCCCCAATTTTTATTTTTTATTTAATCAACACATGTCATTGAAGTCATGAGGTCAAACTCAAAGCACCTTGCATTTGAATATTTGCAGTAATTAGTAAATTTAGGGCAAGAGAGAACTCCCTTATTTATGAAGAATAGGATCATGGACAGTACAGAATGAGATTAAAATCTGGAGTCATTTTACCAGCTATAATGAGGCCTAGGTTCAAGGTCTGTATGAATCATTGTATTGTCAATCTGCACAAGGAAAAATTAAATCAATAAGGCACAACAGGAGCACAATGTTACTACTGCTTGTGCAGGTATCTTGTAGCTTCAGTGACCTGGGTTCAATTTTAATCCCCCAGTGATGCACATTTTCTTTCTGACCACTGGGTTTCCACAAGCACTCCAGTCTCCTCAAAGTGTTGGTTGTTTGATAATTTACAATAGCCAATTAATCCATCATTATGATTGCAGCACACATCACACCTGAGGAAGACATTTGGTTAGTACTGGAGACGCTGCACGCTGTAGTCAATAAACACCAGATGGCGTATCCTCATGCATTCTGAATCGTAGCTGGGGACTTCAACAGATAATTCGAAGTGACTTCGAAACTACCACTAGCACATTTCTGCAGCACGAGGATCAAATGGTCTGTACCGCTCCTGCTCCATTAAAGATGCTTATTGCTCCATCCCTCATTCAGTATTTGGAAAATCAGACCACTTGGCTGCACAAATATTTATTACATATAAAGTATAGGAAGGACATTATAGCCATAGAGGGAGTGCAGAGAAGGTTCACCAGACTGATTCCTGGGATGTCAGGACTTTCATATGAAGAAAGACTGGATAGACTTGGCTTATACTCGCTAGAATTTAGGAGATTGAGAGGGGATCTTATAGAAACGTACAAAATTCTTATGGGGTTGGACAGGCTGGATGCAGGAAGATTGTTCCCGATGTTGGGGAAGTCCAGGACAAGGGGTCACAGCTTAAGGATAAGGGGGAAATCCTTTAAGACCGAGATGAGGAAAAACTTTTTCACACAGAGAGTGGTGAATCTCTGGAACTCTCTGCCACAGAGGGTAGTTGAGGCCAGTTCATTGGCTATATTTAAGAGGGAGTTAGATGTGGCCCTTGTGGCTAAAGGGATCAGGGGGTATGGAGAGAAGGCAGGTACGGGATACTGAGTTGGATGATCAGCCATGATCATATTGAATGGCGGTGCAGGCTCGAAGGGCCGAATGGCCTACTCCTGCACCTATTTTCTATGTATCTATGTATAAACAATGACTTGGCAAATGACCCTAAAGGAGATGCACAGTTGTTACCCATTTCATAAGGATTTTTTTTATGTTATTCCCTAACCAGAGCTCCACAATCTACTAAGTGGCAGATCTTAAGCAATTCACTGCTACTATCATGCGTTCAGTTCATTGACAGGTATCAAATTTACCCTTTTACAGAATCAAACATCTATGAATGGACCTAATTCTGAAAGTAATCTAAACCTAGTCTGATTTGCTTCGCTATATTCAGGGGAACATCAACGGAGGCTCTATTTTCACCTTAAAATGTCGAGAAATGAGTCTGCCACTGAATTATTAAAATTGAGTACTTAATTAGTCTGACCAAGTTAAAAATAAACCATCTGTAAAACCTTATTACCAAAAAAAAGATTCTCTTACATGTCACTGCATACTGGGCCTTGATCTGGTCAAGTGGCAACCACATAGTTACCAAGTACATAATACATAGAATTAAAGCCGAATCTTTACAAATGACCCATTGGAAAAAAATCCAATGACCTGAAATTCAAGCAGCTAAATCTATTGTAGACACAAAATGTTGGAGTAACTCAGTGAGTCAAGCAGCATCTCTGGAGAGAAGGAATGGGTGACTTTTCGGGTCGAGACCCTTCTTCAGAGCTTTGGGTGACGTCTCAACCCGATACATCACGCATTCCTTCTCTCCAGAGATGCAACCTGACTCGCTGAGTTACTCCCTCCAGCATCTGCAGTTCTAACCATGCTGATTTAAACCAGCATCTGCAGTTCTTTCCTACACAGCTAAATCTATTGGTCTGCTCCAGTAGCTAATTTTGAGCTACTATAAATTTCATTGCATGCGTTGAGGATAATGTTTCTGGTTTTAATAAAACAATTTGAATCAAAACAATGGAAAATCCAATCATCTGTTGCACAAATTTAATATTTTGTCCACTAAGCATAGCTCATTTATAATATTACTGGTGTTTGATTTTCCTATCAATTTTTCATATGAAAAACAAGATTACACAAGGCTTCAGTTGCTACAATCAGCTCAGCCAATCTGGTTTAATGTCAGTAAAACTAGATCTATACAAAGAAGTTGCATTTAAACTTACCTGCCAACAACATCAAAGCATCAATAGGAAAGCAACTGCTGGCTAGGCCTGGTGAGCAAAAAATAAAGCGATGAGGAATTCATTGGATCTGGCCGCATCTATGAAGGGTTTAGGGTTGAGACTCTTCTTCAGACTCAATAGAGAAGTGGGGACAATGTTAGAAAAGAGATGTGGGGTTATGGCAAAGCCTGGCGAGTAACATTGGCGATGTTTTGAATGGATGTTGGGTTGGAGGGGGAGGGAAGAAGACAAATGGTGGAGTAAGTGACAAAGGATAGAGGTGAAAAGGAGACAAAAGGGTGTCAGATAAGGAAAGGAGAAGTTAAAATGTAGCCAAAGGGGAAGATATCGGTGGAGGGGGACAGAAAACGGAAAGAGGGTGAGATAAAAGGGAAATAATGGACGGGGATGGGAAAAAAGAGTACAGAGGAGGGAAAGAACAGCATGACTGGGTTGATGTGAGGAATGTTAATGCACCAGAGTGGGTGGGGGTAGGGCAGAGAGAGGGATTACTTGAAATAGGAGAATTCAATGTTCATACTGTTGCGATGTAAGCTAACCAAGATTAATAATATGACATGTTCTTCCAGTTAGCATGTGACCTCGCTCTGGCATTGGAGCAGGCCAAGAACAAAGGTCGATTGCGGGAAGAGTTAAAATGGTCGCCAACTGGGTGGGACAACAAGCTTTGGCGGACAGAGAGGAAGTGTTTGGTGAAATAGTCGGCGAGCCTATTCTTGGTCTCACTAATGTAAAGGAAGCCATATTGGGAGCAATACAATAGATGATGTTGGAAGTTGTGCACATGAACCCTGGAAGGGAGGTTGGAATCCCTGGATGAAAGTGGGTGAGGGCAGTGTTACTTATATTGTATTGGGGAAAGTGCAAACCAAGGAATTGTGGAGTAGTCTCTACGGATAGCAGAAAGGTATGGGGATAGGCAAATATGGTGGTTGTCTCATGTTGAGAATGATGCGTTAGGTGCAAAGGCTGGTGGTGTGAAAGGTGAGGATCAAGGGAACTATCCGTCTTGCATCTGGGGGGAGGGAAAACAAGGTCAGAACTGCAGGACACAGAGAGACGTGTGAGGGCTCCACCCTCAACGGCAGGGGAAAAACTGAAGAAGGACATATCGGATGTACTAGTGGAAAGCCGTGCCTTAGGATCAGATTCAGTGGAAATTGAGAGTAATGGATGGTTCCCTCGCAAATAGCAGAGTGGGAGGTGGTGTAGTCCCTCCTCCGTATGCTCTTCTATCTGAGCCCCATGTTGCCCTTTTAACCCATCTCTTTCCCCTGCTCCCTCCCTCTGGCTTTACATTTCACTCCTTTTATCTGACATTTCTATTCACCTTTGTCACCTACTACAATCATCAGTCAATCACTCCCTCACCTGTATCCACCTGTCATTTGCCAGGCTTTGCCCCATCCCCACCTCTTTTTAACTTTCTCTTCCTTACTCCAATCAGTCTGAAGGGTCGCAACCTGAAACATCGTCTGTCCAATCCCTACACACATGCTGCGTGGCCTGCTGAGTTCCTCCAGCACTTTTCTTGCCCAAAATTCCAGCATCTGCACTTTGTTATGTCTCTGAATTAACTATCTTGGTTAATTTAACAAGCCAAGCCAATACCAGTCCCACATTTGCTAATTAGTAATAGCCACTTTGGATGTTATCAGCAACTCTATGTACTTCCAGCTGTCCAAGGCAAAGTGCATTTAATATCAGGATTCAAATACTGCACAGATTTATGATGAATTCTTTTAGAAATCATACTGACTGGGATCATCTAGCCACTTTTTTTCAATTTTTTACTAGGGTGACCAAGAATGCTAAAGGAATGCATTTTTGAACTGATTGTTCTGAGGGAAAACGCTGTTAAATGGGTATCATCTTGTATATTATCTTGAAGCAACATTTGGTTTTGTAGTATTTTGCAATCCTTGTATAAGAGGTTCACATAAAGCCATTTATCAGACCTGTGACAATGTCATATCTCATTATGCAATAAGACAACCCATTCACAGGTAATGGAAACTGAACCAGTATATTCAATGATTATTCAAACTATTAAGCGTGGCTTAAGAGTCCCAGTATTGTGTAAATATATAATTGCACAGATTTAATGCAATTTTAAAACAGAAAAATTGGCAGGACAATGAATTTTCAATAAGCAAAACAAAATAAATCATAAGAATCGGCAGCACAGTGGTTCAGCGGTAGAGTTGCTGCCTTACAGAGCCAGAGACCCAGGTTTGATCCTGACTAACGGGTGCTGTCTGTATAAGAGGTTGTACGTTCTCCCTGTGATCAAGTGGGTTTTCTCCGGGTGCTCTGATTTCCTCCCACACTCCAAAGATGCACAGGTTTGTAGGTTAATTGGTTTCAGTAAAATTGTAAATTGTACCTAGTGTGTAGGATAGTGTTAGTATATGGGGCGATTGCTGCTTGGCGCGGACGTGGGGGGCTGAAGGGCCTATTAACGTGCTGTATCTCTAAATCTGAATGTACAGGGATTAGGGAATTATCCTACGTTACTACTTTTCTAATGTTTAGCTGAAGGCAATAGATAATGGGAATATGGTCATGTACTGACTAACAGCTTAAACATTAATGTGAGAATTAACCAACGATACAGTTTATAGATCTCAAACCGATGAATGTGGCCAAAGATTTAAGAATTATACATCAGAACAATGAGAACAATTGCTCTCATGGGTGATTGTAGCAAAGATAATAGCTTTGAGCTTAAAGTTGTGAAAGTTCTCAAAACATTTGCACAAATCAAAACACAAAAATGGTGAATCATGATTTTGTCTACTTTCTCAGAGGCAGCAAATCATTAACAACATAATTTCATTAAAATACACATTACTTTTCAAATGTTTAAGACTAAACTATACACCGATGAACAAACAATATGCACAAGCCTTAATCAGGCTATCATAGTAACTCAGTACAAGAGTTAAGTAACTTAGGGCTAGCGTTAAATAAAAGGTAGGTGATAACAGGAGATAAGATTTGGACAGTGCTCAGAGTACGTAGGGTTTTGATTGAATTCTATATCATGATAGTCTAATGGCAAATATTCCAAGCAAATGCTTGGAGAACAAGATTAATAAATAGGCAATATTTTAAACCACATAAAAAACGTTTTTTTCAGCAAAAGTAAAACTGATACATCATATAAATACTTACAACTTTAGAATTATTAATAGTACATTCAGCTTACATATTAAATATAACCTATAACGTTACACAATTTCACAGAATGAGCTGCCGATAAGTCAGATTTGCACATCTATTTGAAACAAACATTTATGTATTATGTGATTATTACAATTTATAAACGTAAGAAACCAGTGCAAATGCCATAGAAAAATCAAAGTAATTATCAAGAATTTTAATATACATACAGCCTTCCCATTCAAACCATTACTGTTACCAAAGCAAGGTTAATTTTGTACTTTGTATTACATGCATTTAGGAATCACAAAACAAATGCATAGAGGTTTCTTATGAATTTCCTATTTCTGCCTACCATTGTCATATGCCTATGCTAAAATTAAACTAGCAATTTTTCTTGGAAACCAAATGTTATAGGCAATTATGGAATAGTTTGATGTGCAATATTAACAAATACTAAGATCAAAACTTCCATGGAAAAAAAGGTTACATTCAGGTTACCGCAACGTAATTTGACTAGATTTTTAAACAATCGGACAAATTTATCATTCAAGTTTGAGATCTATTAACACGTTAATCTATTTAAACATTAGCTGCAACAGAACAACAAAACTGGCATGGCAATTACAGTAAAATTTTAATTGTTTTTACTTACAGTAATGTGCATTAATGTCAGCTGCACTACACAAGCTGTTCAACAAACTCAAACATATTTAATTTTCAAATGCACAGATCACATATTTCAAATAGTGTTTGTATTTTACTTTTTTATTATGAACTCAATTGTTAGTTTAAATTTCAAAATAATATAAAACAATACATTTAAATATTACTGATGCATCTCTAAACAGTCTGATAAATTAATTGGCACCAGATGATAATGGAAAACAAAAAATAATCATATTTCAAAATTCTAATATTGATACAGATATACTGTAAAAAATCCTTATAAACTTTTCAATAGATACACTAGATTTTATAGTACCAATACAAACTTGGAGTTTTACAATGGTACTGGAATGCGTGCAATTCGAAAATCAACAGCATTGTACTGTA
Source organism: Malacoraja senta (assembly GCA_038087875.1). Lineage (NCBI taxonomy): Eukaryota > Metazoa > Chordata > Chondrichthyes > Rajiformes > Rajidae > Malacoraja > Malacoraja senta. The sequence continues at coordinate 28,826 of JAXLNO010002849.1, read as the reverse complement.
GATGAGGAAAATAACATTAACTATTATTGTATACAATGATTTGTATTGGATATGTGCTGAACATGGTTCAGAGTATCTTTTATGGCTATAAGCATAATGCCCTGTTAAAAAGCATTCATACCCAAATCTACTTAATGTCACACATAGTGCCACACAAGTAGTGAAAAGTTTATTCTATTAGGTGTGTTGGACGTGGTTTCAGGATCCATTTTACCATGTTCCCTGAAATTTGGTCATTTATTTGTTTGATCAACTTTTACATACTAATATTAAATTTCTATTAAAAAATGAAAGTTTCATTTGTTTTTGATTAGGCTGCAAGATTGTATACTGCATGGAATGGAATACACAATCCATTTTGAGTATAAAGGATGAAAGCAGAAAGAGATGTGAATTGGTCAACTATCCAATAGTGAAAGAGTATCAATGTCTGAAAAAACCTTCCCCTAAATCAGAAATTTGGTATCGCACAGAACTGAGTGGCTTCCAACAAATAAAATGTTAATGTTTATTTTTGATATGAAATTCACTCTTACAAGTATCAATATTATGGTAGAGTTTGTTCATTTATATATTTAAATATTTCCCCCCCCCCCCCCCGTATATTTTACATGTATTCATTTACTTATTAGATAAAATTGATGCTCAGACATTAACTTTTACTGAAAATAAACTAAAATTTATGGTCATCCCCCTGATTACAATTATTCAACAACCAAGAATCCACTAGAGGTATACAACGATTGAAACTTTACCATTAGTTAAAAGTACTTATGCTCTGGATCCTTTACAAAATATGCAGCCTGACCAAAAAGAGATGAGATTCAGATCTGCTCAAATTAAAACATGGAAACTACACGTGCAAAATGAAACTGCAAAAATAAATATGAAATATGAATTTTTACATTACAACTTGAATTACAATTTAATGGGGGGTTTTAAAGCACTGAACACACCTGTTAAATGTCTGCAAATAGAAACAGAAAAAAAACAAATATAGGATTTTGCTGTTTTATTTTCATTATCTTCTAATTTAGACTTTTCCTAATCACTGAAAGTAGTTTAAATAATTTTGTAAACCAATGATTAATTTCAAGGATCTGGTAAAATGCCGCCCAAATGGTGCCTAATGACATTTACACAATTTTGTGTATTTACGATGTCACTAAATTTGAAACTATTGCAGATTTCATATTTTATAAAAGATACAATTTGCATCAACAATGAAAGGTCATTTCTGGTTATTTTGGATTTTGCTTGAAGCTGTAATACACTCAACAGAATTGACAGCTGAAATCTCTTGTAGGATGTCCACAACACTGCAGCAAAAATCCATTAAAAATAGCAGAAACAACTTTTACTGAAACTAAACAGATAATCTGTTTGTTTCCACTTAAAAAAACGTGACAAGACAAATCAGGCCTTCTCATAATACCACAGCCTGAGTGCATTAATTAAAAAAGGTGTACAATATATTTAAAAATGTTTAATCTAAATTTAAAAGGTTGCTTTTTATTGCTGCATCAAAAATTAGCATAGTACTATGTACATCCTCAAATAATAAAAAAAAATCAGCATTTCTGTCTAGCTATTAATGGCCATTAATCGAAGGTCAGAGATATTCTGAATCAATTAGCAGTACTTCAAGAACCTGCATTAATATATCTTTACATCAATAATTTGTTAAATGCTGAAGGAAAAGTGCCAAAAGCCACTAAATGTATTATTTTTTAGGGGAAAAGGTCAGGTTTCCTACTAATACTGCTATGTAGGATGGTGATAATAAATGCTGTCACCAGTAACTAAATATTTATAAGGTGCTTTTACATACACATAATGTTTCCTATAGAAAACTGCAACTTTAAATAATGCTAGATCTAAAAGGTAGTAGCAAAAACACAAACTATTCCCTTTTGAACAGGGCATATGCCATTTCCCTCCATAGAGGCTGCCTGACTTGTTGAGTTCCTCCAGCAGTTTGTTTTTTGCTCAAGATTCCAGCATCTGTAGATGCTTGTGACTCCATGCTATTTTATCTCCCTCTTTTGAATAATCTCACAATGTAAGTTACTTCTGCATTTTAAGTGAAAAATAAAAACACCAAATAATGCATTCAATAACCCAGTTTTAACTTTTCTGCTAGAATAGCTGCAGCAAGTTGCTGGGCATCAATCACGTGAGGATTTCTTTTCATTACTACCCGCACGAGATCAGCTGGGAAAATGTTACACAGATTTGTGTAGACCTTGTCACGAGCATCCTGAAATCTTTGTGAATTTGGATGCTCTGTGGGTAGACCACTCCATGGCATCCTCCAGGTCTGTTCTCTTTTCTCAGGTAGACTTTGGAATGTAAACTGATCATAACATGGCTGCTTGGGATTATTAGGCAATGAATATCCTTGTGCATAGTTATAAGCATCCATACCATAACCAAGCCTATTCCAATTGGCAAATGTTTCATGACCTACATAAGGTTTTATTTGTCTCAATGACTGATTTTCATACACATGTGAGTCTGGAAATCTTTCTACACTTGTAGTTCCTTCTGTCAATCCCATAGAAATATTCTGTGGGTGATGGGCATTGTGAGATACTGCATGGCATTCACCAGGACAATTGGAGTGAGCTCCAATTATTGTGCGTGGCAAATGCGATGTCATGCAAGGGATCGAAGCTTTGTGCAATGACTTTTGTTCTTCTCGACTATAAGTCTGAACTCTTGTTAAAGTATCATGGTATCCATGATGAAGGGCCTGTTGTCGTTTATGAAACTGGTGACATTTGAGGTTTTCCTCAAGCATTATAACTGGAGAACTTCGATAGGCTTGCTCATTATACCCAACATATGAATCAGTACCAGAGCCAACACTACCTTCACTGCTACATTCAGAACCTACCTGGTTTAGTCTATATTCTTTATCGACAGAAAATGGGTCAGGGCTGTGTCTACCAGATAAACTAATATTAGGATAAGGAGTCATCACAGAGTAATATCCTCCATCAACAGGAGAGTTACACTTTGGGCGCTGGTTATTATGTGAAATATGTGTTCCATGGGGACAATCTACCAGAATTGGAGGGTACTGTACTGGTATTCCTTGTTCTTGTGTCACAAAGTGCATGCCAGAACTTGATATAGCAGTACCTGGGGCTATTGCAGATGAAGAATCTGGTGCACTAACACGAGAGGGCACAGACCTAATTTCCAATCTGCTTTTATTGCTAAGTTTCTCTTCAACTGCATTATAAAGAGGGGTTTGAATACTTGGATCGGACTGTCTTTTTGGAGCTGTACATTTGACATCAAATGTACCCTCAGCTTTGTTGTTAGATGGAACACTGTTGCTCTTCACCAATCCTTCATTTGTTTTCATTATTGAATTCTTAGCACTCGCGCGTAGTTCATCTGCCACAGAACGCTGAGGCTGTGTACCTCTTTCTGGGTGATAGTACTTACATTTATGACCGTAAGTGCACTTCTTTCCTGTTGAAAATAGAAGAGTAGGTTTGAAACAACAGTTGTAGAACCAAGATTCTGTAGATGTTAAAAAAAATCCCCAAATGTATTACAGAATACCATACGAATAAAAAATATTAAAGATTTTAAAAGGTGCATTCAAACAAGCTTAGAAGTACTTGCACTTCAATCCCTCTCAGTGATATCTAGCGGAAAGTGGCCAAATATACAAGAAATAATGAAATCTAACTGATTTTTGAAGGAGAACCTACAGGTGATGGTGCTCTCATTCACCTGCTGCTTCTTCTTCTAAGCTCAACCACTATCACAGTGCTGACTTATGTCTTGTAGATGGTAGAAAAGCCTGAGGGTGCCGGGTGGCGAGTTATTTGCTGCATAAAAAAGGATGAATTCTGTCTTTTTCCTGGGGTAGGGGAATCAAAAACTAGAGGCCATAGGTTTAAGGTGAGAGGGAAAATATATAATAGGAACTTGAGTGGCAAACTTTTCATACAGAGGGTGGTGGGTACATGGAACAAGCTGCCAGACTAAATGGTTTAGGCAGGTATAATAACATTTAAAACACATTTGGACGAGTACATGGATGGAATGATGTTTTAGAGGGGTGTGGGGCAAATGCAGATAAATGAGACTAGCTTAGATGGGGCACCTACGTTGCCATGGGTGAATTGGGCTGAAGGCCTGTTTCTGTGCTGTATAACTCTAATCATCTTCCTTTGTCCAAGGTACAATTTCAACCATAATAATGTTTTCCTTGATACCACACTCAGTCAAATATTACATTGATGTTAAAAGGCAGATTTGGACTAACACTCTGGATGAGATCTGGAACCAAGTGGTACTGCTGAAACCCAAACAGTGTATGGGTTACCGGTGAAGAAGTGCAATTAATAGCATGGTCAACAGTAGCTTCCATCACTTGTCTGATGATTGAAAGTGGATTGATTGGGCATTAATTAGCAAGATTTAATTTGTCTTGCTTTTTGTGAGCAGCGTATACCTGGGTAATTTTTCACTTTGTCAGGTAGATGCCACTATACCTGCACTGAAAACCTTGGCTAGATGTGCAGTTAGCTCTGGAGTTTGGATCTTCAGTCCGACAGGTCAGATGTTGGCTGATCCAATTGACTATGCAGCTTTCCGTGCTCTCATCTCTTCCTTAATATAACATGCAGTGGATTTAATTAGCTGAGCATTGATATTGTAATGGTGAGACAGATGGATTATCCATTCAGCAACTTCTGGCTGAACACAGATGTTTACACTTAAGGCTCTGCATTAGTTCTCATGTATAGGCCCTACATTCATTTTTGGAGCTTCCTTCTCCATTTAGCTGTTTAATTGTTCATCACTGTTCACAAGTAGACTGCTGAGTCTCCAATGCTATCCATGTCATAAATGAGAAAGACACGTACTGACGTTAAATTACCATATTAAAAGTTAAAAATAATGAACAGCTAAGAACAAGAAAAGTCATTGATATGTATGCAATTAAGTTACAACTACACATTGATCAAAATCATTAATTGACACAAAAACACAAATAGTCAGTGTCAAATAGCTAATTAGCTAATAGCAAAAGCTAATTGTGACTGGGAGAGCTTGCATCACCACTGCTCAGCAAGAGAGGGTTTGTACCACGTTAGATCGTGGCCTGGTTTTAATCCTGGAATACCTTGACACTTTTGGACAAAAGTACAAGGTGAATGCAATTATCTGTGAACCCAAAGTGGTCAAAGTATTTTACAGTCAGTAAATGTGATAATTTGTTGTTAGTGAAATAACAGCATAAAGATGATTTTTGAAAACATTGATCTTAAACATTAACTCAGTTTCTTTATCCATAGATGCTGCTTAACCGGCTGAGTGATTCCAGCCTTTCAATCGTTATTTCATATTTCCACAGCTGGAGATTTTTGATTTTCTATCTGTTTTTGGTGATGTGATGTTGCCCAAGAGACATGGGAAAGTTTACTTATGTGTGTTCAAAATACTAAAGTGAGACGTTTTACTTTCACTTGAGAGATCAGGTGTGACTTTGGAATAAAGTCTCATCTGAAATACACTTCCTCAGTAATTCACTGAAAGTAAGACTTGAACCCTCTCCCCAACTGAGACACAGTTTATACAGTGTGTAGTTTATTGTCAGAAAACTTTTGATGAAAATACTAAATATTAAAAAACAAGTCACTTGAATTTTTGTCGTGTTGAACTTGTATTGTGAACGAATGACATCTCTCTACTTGGCAACGTCAATTAAATGTTTTCACGGTGCTGAAACCGAAGTACAAACAAGGATTATACTTTTCAAACTGTAATTACCATATGGACAAGGCTGCTTCTTATGTTCTGGTACAACAGGTCGTCTTCTCAGAAAGTTATCCAAGCTAGGTCCATGGCGACCCAGAGGATCATCTGGTGGCATGAATCTGAAATTAAACAAAAGTAGATTATGATGTACAGTATAACTATTAAGTGATGTTACACTACAAATATTCATGTAATGTTTTGGACAATTTATGTAGTAAAATCTAAACACTCACTTGTCATTAACAAAAGAATACATAAGTAATCTCTCATCAATGAACTTTTTCCATTCTGGTTTTTCATTCTGCAAATCCCTGTAGTTATCATTTGATACAATTATGCCATCTGATTCATAAGCCAATTTCACAATGAAGCGATCGTCATAACAAACTACTCTTCGCCCTTGCACACGACGAGATGGCGTGAAGACAAGGATTTTATCCTTTTCCAACTTGCGTAGGATTTCCTGATCTGTGAAAAGAAAATAATTTATATTTAATTGTTCCACCATTTTCCAGATTTTTGAGCATTTTCTAATTTTAAGGTACACTTTCTAATTTTAATTGTCATGAACTTTGACATCCCAGGTTTGAGTTAATAGAGTTCAATATTAATTCAAGCATTATATGGGTGGCATGTTGATGCAGCAGTTAGTGCAGTTGGCTGTTTCAGGGATCTCTGAAGCAGCGTGGAGTATGCATTTTCTGGATTTCTGCCAAGTGGTCTGGTCTCCTTCAAAATTCCAGATGTGCTGGTATGTTAATTGGTTACTAAATTACCTCCAGTGCAAATTTCTTGATAATGTGGCAAAAGGTGTGAAAATGGGAATTGATGGTTATATGAGGCAGAACAGGTTGTAGGGAAAAGGGGATTGATGGGATTGTTTTACTGGGAGTCATCGTGGACCCAATGAACTGAAAGTTCTCTGTATTCTGATGAGTAATTAATCCAGTGTTTATTTTTAAAGGAAATAGCTGGAAGAGACAATAGGAACTTTAGTGAATAAACAATTCTCATCTGTATTTACTGTGAAGGATATGTTCAGGGAAGAAACCAGTGATATCCTGAAGCATATTAATATTACAAAAATAGTATTGACACACATAAAGGTGGATACCAAGGATATTGTTGGAACCAGAGCAGGGGAATGATGGGGCCTTGGCATAAATTTGTGTATCTTCGTTAGCCACAGGTGAGGTAACAGAAGACAGAAAAACAGCTAATGCTTATTTAAGAAGGTTGTAAAAATTACAAGTGTGTGATCCTTATATCAGAGCTGGAAATGCAAAGTACTGATGGTCAATGGAGCTTTATTCCTGAGAGCTCATGTTTCACAATTTGATTGAGCTGTGTAAGGAGAAGTCAATGGAACAGGTGAAAACACTCAAGTACTAAAACATGACAGACAAATATTTATATTGTGAATTTATGACTCGTGTGGCTAGAGGAGCATGCTAGGAGACTTCAGGTTTGCCGTATTCACAACCATCATGAAGAGAGGAAACAAGTTCAATGAGGAGCCAGTTGTCAATCATAGGGACATTAAGCAAAACAAAGAATCCTTCATAACCAATTTTTCCTAGTGGCCAAAGAGCTCCTCCCAGAGTCGTGATTGAATTCTGCTAAACCAGAGGCACAAAGAACATGACCTCCCTCATGTGGCAAACCCATGAAAAATGTAGGGAGTAAACTATCATACATTGCATTATTTGAACTCACAAAAGTCATTGATGCCAATAGAGGATTGTGGAGGTTGAATAATGCCCAAATCTGTGGATAGGTAGAAGTAAATTAACGTTTTTCAGATCCAAGGACATTCTCCGAATAGGACATCAGACAGACTGTGTCCAGCAGAGACATGAAAACAAAAAATAACACCAGGGCAGGGATATGGGCAGTTGCAGAAGATTAGTTGAATGACTAGTTTTAAAACTCTTAACCTTGTTTTTAAAGCTCTGTCTCACCCTGCACCACACCCTACTCTCAACCCATAATGATCTTGCCCCTTCTCTATCAGTAATAGCCATTAGCCTTCAGGTCACCATGCTTGACCTGTTCACTATTGGCAAGTTTAATTGGTTTGCAACTGGCAAGCATGATTCAGTTTTTAAGGGTCATGATCTGGATTTTTTTTCCTGAACCTCTTCAGGTGTTTTCTTCCTTAAAATACTCCTTACAATTTTCATTAAACCTTTGGCCATCAATTTCAAAATCTCTAAAGTTCAGTGTCAAATTTAATTTGATATGTTCAGCTCATATGTCATAGCCATAGCATGGAAAGAGACTCCATGGCAACATCGTCCATGCCAATCTAGTTGGTATACTGGGCTAGTCCCGCTTGCCTGCATTTGGCCCATAGCCATCTAAGCCCATTCTATCCATATAATTGTTTAAATGTCTTTCAAAATATCATAATTATATCAGATTATATAACTAACCCTCGGAGCTCATTCCAGATATGGACTATCATGAGTAAAAAAAATACACCTGTTGCCCATCTCAAATCTCTCCCCTTTCATTCTCTTGAGATGATTTTCATTGTTAAAAGCACAATATTTATCAACGTTATCATATACCTTTAGTTAGGCATTTGATAAAGTCTCCCATAGTAGGCTGATCCAGAAGATTAAGATCCAGAAGATTAAGATCCAGAAGTGAGCGACATAATGGTAAAGTGCCTGCCTAACAGAGCCAAAGACCTGGGTTCGATCCTGACTATGGGTGCTGTCTGTATGGAATTTGTACATTCTCCCTGTGACTGCGAGGGCTTTCTTTGAGTGCTCCGATTTCCTCCCACATTCCAAGTGTAGGTTTCTAGGTTAATTGGCTTCTGTAACTTGCCCTAGTGTGGAGGATGCAACAATGGTATAACACAGAACTAGTGTACAGGTGATCGCTGTTTGGGGCAGATTCAGTGGGTTCAAGGGCCCATTTCCATGCTGTATCCTTAAACCAAACCCCCAAAAATTAAAATGCATGGGATTATCAGTGACTTGGTCGTATGGATTCAGTACTGGCTGTGAACTGTGAGGAAGGCTGTCAAAAGTAGATCAGTTATAGAAATGGGCAGAGAAATAGCAGATGGAGTTTAATCCGAGCAAGTGTGAGGTGTTGCACTTTGGGAGGTCAAATGTAAGGGGAAATATATAAAATTAATGGCATGACCTTTAACAGTATTGATGTACCGAAGAATCGGGGTTCAAGTCTGTAGATTGGTTATTGCATGTGAACCAATCATAGTAGAATAGCATCACTAACCCCACCCTAATGTATGATTCATACTAACACCCACTTTCTACACTAGTCAGTCTTGGAAGCGGTAACGATGAACTAACAACTAACGACCTGCTGTACTGATATAATGTCGTTACTGATTAAAGATGATCTTGAACTCCAGATTGTGCAGCTTGCATATTTACATGGTGTCAGATAGCTTGGAGTAACCCACTGCGTTCGTTTACCGGTTTTATTTCTGTTTTATCAGGGTTTTTTTTTTGCTTTGCTATGGCTCAATCATGCAGAAAGCCTGCACAGCTTATCTTTGATTCCGACATCGGCGAGAGATGGAGGCTCTTTGAGATTGATTACGGACACTACATCAATATCGTCCACCGAAATGAACCAGACGCTGTCAAGGCTTCCCTCTTACTTAACCTGGTGGGACCCGAAGCCATGATGGGAGCTCGGACATTTGAATACGCACCAGCTGTCCAGGACGACAACGATCAGGCAGTTGTGCCTGCCGAGTCTATGCATGACCCTAATGTTTTACTGCGTAAATTCCGTGAACTATGCGACCTACCGTAGAACCGCATTTTAGAAAGAGCCAAATTCTTTGCGAGACACCAGCTTCCTGATGAGCCGGTAGAGAGATTTATTTGTGATTTAAGATACATGGCTCAAAGGTGCCGATTCCAGACCATGACGAATGGACTGATAAGGGACAAACTAGTTTCTGGGATGGCTGATCAGAAGCTGAGGACTGAGTTACTGCGGAATCCTGATTTAACCCTTGAGCAAGCAACACATGCCTGCCGTATGTCTGAGTTTGTTGCTCCATTAAGCGAACTGCTTGACTCTGAGAAGACCATAAACCTGACGGGTTTCAACAGACTACAAACACCGACCGATAACAGAAGATTTATGACTGAGCCCTCCCAACCGGCTAATCGGGGATTCGCCAATGAGCCCCCTCGGAGATGCCCTAATTGTAATTACTTCCACAACAAGGGGCGAACTACCTGTCCGGCTTACGGAAAGCCCTGCAATTCCCCTGGGAAGAACCACTTTCAAATGCGTGCTGAAAAACACTACAAGGAATCTGACTTTCTATGTTTTGAATTCGGACTCTGTGACTCTACTGGGCATCCATGCATGCCAAGACTTAGGGCTGGTTTCCTTTGTTCTGTGGACCCGGTAAAAGAATACTCTGATCTGTTCGATGGCAAACTAGGCAATTTGCCTGTGACCTACAAGATATCCATTGACCCCAATGTTGACCCAGTTGTCTGTGCACCTCACCGTCTGCCACACGCTATGAGAGACAGAATCGAGTCTGAACTAAGGAACATGGTCTACTTAGGCGTACTAGCCGAGATCAGTGAACCCATTGAATGGGTTTCCACTATGGTTGCCACCCTTAAGAAGGACAAAAACGAACTCCGCGTATGCATCAATCCAAAAGACTTGAACGCTGCCATCAGGCGTCCACATTATGCTATGAGGACTGTCGAGGACGGCGTTGCGCAGATCGGACGAGCCACCGTATTTTCAGTCCTCGACGCAAAAAGCTCGTTTTGGCAGATACCGCTAGATGACGAGTCATCAAACCTGACCACATTTGCCACTCCATTTGGCAGATTTAAATTTCTCAGAATGCCATTCGGCATTAACTCAGCCAGTGAAGTCTTCCAGAGGAACATGGAACTGCTGTTCCAGGGTCTCCCGTGTGCCATCATCGTAGACGATATCCTGATTTATGGCAAGGACACAGCGGAGCATGACACCAACCTAAAGCTTATCATGGACCGGGCACGTCAGATCAACCTGAAATTCAACCCTAACAAGTGCAAGTTCAGGGTTCCAGAGGTCACCTATGTCGGACATGTTTTCACTCCTAATGGTCTCAAACCAGATCCGAAAAAAACTGCTGCCATCACAGAGATGCCAGCCCCCACCGACGTGCTCAGCCTGCAGCGATTCCTGGGTATGGTGAACTATCTGGGAAAGTTCATACCGAACCTCAGTGAACTGAGTTCGCCTCTGAGACAACTAACTCGGAAGGATACTGCCTGGTCCTGGTTCCAGCAACACGAAAAGCATTTGATGCTTTGAAATCAAGGCTGACCAGCGCTCCCACCTTGACATTTTTTTGACCCGAGGCGTCCTGTCACGGTTACCTGCGATGCCTCACGATACAGACTCGGCGCAGCCTGCCTACAATCATCTGCCGATGGGACTTTACGTCCTGTCTCCTATGCCTCCCTCACCATGACGGACACCGAACAGCGCTACGCGCAAATCGAGAAAGAGCTGCTGGCTGTGGTCTTCGCTTGTTGTAAATTCAAGGACTTTGTCTTTGGGAATGTTTTCACGGTCGAGACAGACCACCAACCTCTGGTGACCATCCTCAATAAACCTATCCACGCAGCACCTGCACGTCTGCAGCGTTTGATGATGCAACTCCAGCGATTTGACTTCAAACCTGTTTACAAAAAGGGTAAGGACATGCTCTTGGCTGACACCCTCTCTCACGTACCACGGGCATCCAACGAACGACACCCCTATGAACGGGACGAGTTTACGGTTCTCAGCATTGACTTTGTTCCCACGAAACAATTGCGCCGTCTAGCCGAACACACAGCCGCCGACGCCACCCTCCAGCTACTCTCATCCATAATCAAGAGAGGCTGGCCAGACAGGCAATCCAGCACACCACTGGAGGTGCAGCTGTTCTTCTTAGTCCATAATGAACTGGTAATACAGGACGGTGTCATAGTTAAGGGCCACAAAGTCGTGATCCCTTCATCACTACGTGACGAATACTACAAAGAGGCACACAGCGGCCACCCAGGCACCGATGCCACGCTGGCCCACGCACAGAATATGTTTTACTGGCCCCATCTGCAACAGCCTGGCGCTGCACCAACAGAGACAGGCCCTGCTACAACAACCTCCACCAGCACTGCCCTGGACGTTGCTGGCGGCATATATTTTCGAGTGGCACGGTAAACATTATCTAGTCCTGGTCGACTCCTATTCTAACTGGTTCGAACTTGATTTACTGCCTTCCATCACATCAGAGATGGTCATTCAAAAGCTACAGAAACACTTCTCCACATTCGGCGCACCTGTCCGCTTGCAAACCGACAACGGAAGGGCTTGGTCCGTACGCGTTCGGGCCGTATTAGTAGACTGCTTGACAGATATGGCGAGTATGTTTGAATTCTAGCTGCATGTGTGTTTAACTATATTCGCTCTTTACTGGGAAGGATCTAGATTGGTTATTGCATATGAACCAATCATAGTAGAATAGCATCACTAACCCCAGCCCTTATGTATGATTCATACTAATACCCACTTCCTACACTAGTCAGTCTTGGAAGCGGTAATGATGAACTAACAACTAACGACCTTCTGTACTGATAAAATGTCGTTACTGATTAAAGATGATCCTGAACTCCAGATTGTGCAGCTTGCATATTTCCAAAGTCCATAACTCCCTGTGGCAACATAAGTAGATAGAGTGGTAAAAAAGGCAGACACAAAATGCTGGAGTAACTCAGCGGGTGAGGCAGCATCTCTGGAGAGAAGGAATTGGGCGACGTTTCGGGTCGAGACCCTTCTTCAAACTGATGTCAGGGGAGGGGGCAGGACAAAGATAGAATGTAGTCAGAGACAGTAAGACTAGTGGGAGAACTGGGAAGGGGAAGGGGATGGTGAGAGAAAGCAAGGGCAATCTGAAGTTAGAGAAGTCAATGTCATACTGCTGGGGTGTAAACTACCTAAGCGAAATATGAGGTGCTGTTCCTCCAATTTGCGCTGGGCGTCACTCTGACCATGGAGGAGGCCCAAGACAAAATGGTCAGGTTGGGAATGGGAGGGGGAGTTGAAGTGCTGAGCCACCGGGAGGTCAGGTAGGTTAAGACGGACTGAGCGGAGGTGTTCAGTGAAACGATCGCCGAGCCTGCGAAGGCATTGGGTCTGCTTGCTTTCATAGAACAGGGCATTGAGTATAAGAATCAGGAAGTCATGACCCAGCTTTATAGGACTTTAGGTTGCATTAGGAGTATTGTGTGCAGTTCAGGCCGCCCGATTACAGGAAGGATATAGAGGATTTGGAAAGGTTGCAAAAGTGGTTTAGCAGCATGATTTCTGGATTAAGGGTGAATAGCTAAAGGGAGAGGTTGGACAGACTTGGATTATTTCTCTGGGATGCCGGAGGTCACTGGAGGACCCGATAGAAGTATATACAATTATGTGAGGTATAGAACCTTTTCCCCCACAATGGAAAGATCAAATACTAGAGGGCATAGCTTTAAGGTGAGAGCGGCAATTTTTTTTTTTACAGATGGTTGACAGTGGTTGAGGCATATACATAGTGGCATTAAAGGGACTTTTCGGTAGGTATAGATATGAAGGGGTATGAATTATGTGCAGGCAGCTAAGAGTTGGTCTTGGCATCATGTACGGCGTAGACATTGTGCGCTGAAGGGCTGGTTCCTGTGTTGTACTGTTCTACGTCCTATGTTAACATGGAAGTTGTTGTGTGCTCGAAGTTCATAATAATTGTTTATGGATTAATAAAATTATAGACTTTTTTTGCCTCTTGCATTTCCTTTTGTTAATGCTTTCTAACTTTCTACATTAACCTATCCACCAGACAACTTCATCAAGTTTATCAAAGCAATCCCAGCCTTTTCCAATCAGAAATATTCCCTTTGCCTTCTCCATCTCTCCCCATTCTCCACTCTGAAAAATGGTTCCTCGACCTGATACGTTAATTCTTATTTTCATTCCAATTATGCTGCCTGACCTGCTGAATGTTTCCTGCATTTTCTATTTTAAATTCTGATTTCCAGTATCTATAGTTTTCTTTTTAAGAATTAATTGCCTCTAAATGAGAAGGCCAATATACTAGAATGCAGAAAGGTCATAAGATTTCTAGATGTGAAGCATAGGCATTAGCTAATGTATAAAAAAATAAAATTGGAGCAGATATAATTCAGTTATTCATATTAACTGGGAATCCAATACTATAAACTCCAACAGTTTGAAACATCTCAAGCCAAGACACAACCATATCTAGAGTAATGCTATGTTCTGCACTGTACATTAGGTAGAATATATTAACAATGGTGGAGTGCAGCTTAGACGAGAAAGGAAGGTGCATAGAGGCACAGATAGAAGTTCTTTGCCTCACAATACCGGAGACCCAAGTTCAGTCCTGACCCTCGAGTGCCGAGTCTGTGGAGTTTATACATTTTTCCGTCCACCTTGTGGATTTCCTCTTGGATGCTCTTGTTTCCACCCAGATCCCAAAGGTATGCAGCTGTTAGGTTATTTGGACTTTATAAATACTACGTGTTAAGGAGAGTGGTAGAATATGGGGGGAGATGATGAGAATGGAAAAACAAAATGTGATTAATATGGGATTAGTGCAAATGGATGGTTAGGGTTGGCAGGATCGATAGGCCAAAGGGCCTGTTTTTGTACTCTCTCTCTCTATGATTCTATGAGATTTACCAGAATGGTATCTGGATGTTGAGGGTTCGAAAATCTTTCAATATCAGACTTAAAATTCACAAATTATCTGGCATCAAATCCATTTACAGAACAATGTTCCATATCTCTGTCAGTGTTTATCTGGAAGTGTTTGAAAAGACTGATTCAAAATTTTAAACTACACCACAACAGTTAAGAGCTTCCTATCATTTATCCCAGTTCCTTCAGTATCTTGAAAACTTCAATCAAATCACTCTTTAACCTCCAGGGAATAACAATCTGCTTAATCTTTCCTCGTAATATTATCCTTTCATATTTAGAATTAATCTGATGAACCTTCTCTGTTATCACCATGCCAATTATATCCTTTTCCAAGGAAGGAAACCATGAGTTTATGTAGTATTCCTGGCTTTGCTAGTCCTATACAATTTTGTTAAAACTTACCCACCTTTATTCGCCATCACCCTTGCAATAAATACAAACATCCAATTTTCCTTCTGTTTGCTTTAATAGGTTTCTTACAGAAGGATACAATGATTTAAAATCTGTCCCTGATCATCTTTTTTGAGTCTTAATACATTGTCTCATAAACAATAGATTAACAATAAAAAATGAACCCCGATTACTCTAATAACGGTGTAATAAAACAAACATTAGGACAGGTGAAGTAACAATATTTTGTTTGAGCATATTTTAAAATGAGAATATGGAACAGTACAGCAATAGAACAGGCCACCTATCCCACAATGTCCGTCCCAAGTAAAACAAATCACCTCTGCCTGCATGTGATTCATAACCCTCCATTCCCTGCATTTCCATGCTCCTATCTCAAAGTGTCTAAATGCCACTATCATTAACACCTTTATCAGTGGTATAGCGAGCCATGCGTTGTGAATCAAAGTGATCTTTATTGAGGTAATACAGAGAACACACATGCGCCTGGGGAGGGTTTTCCCAGGGCTCTCTTTATATACCAGGGCACACCCACTAACCACGTGACAACCCCTTCCAGCCAAACACAGTAACGTGACCCTGTCAGCCCAAACGCCGAGGGTTCGCTCAGTAAGCGGCCTAACCACGAGGTGGCGCCACAGCACCCCTCCTCCCTCCCCCCCCCCCCATAACCGGAGGCACGAAAACAAAATGGCAGACGAACGAGGCGACCGGACCTTGTATGCCCATCCACCTCCCCAGGGGACACAACCGGCAGAGGCAAAGACAGGAGCGGCCGGGACTGTGGCTGCCCCCTTATGACGAGGCTGGGCCACCTGCACGGGCTGACCAAGGTCCAAATGGGATGGCTTAAGGTGAGCCACCGACACAGTCTCACGCTGGCCCCCCATGTCCAAAACAAAAGTCGTAAGTCCATGCTGCAGTAACCGGAAAGGACCCTCATATGGCCGCTGCATTGGCATCCGGTGAGCGTCGTGACGCAGAAACACATACAGACAGTCCTGGAGAGCAGGGGGAACGTGGAAACGAACCAACCCATGGCGAGACATCGGGTCAAGAGCGAGCGTGCCCACCTTCTCCCGCAAACGAACTAACACAGATGATGCAGCTCCTGCAGACCATGTGCTGCCGGAACGAAATCCCCCGGAACCGTAAGCGGAGTGTCATAGACCAATTCCGCAGAAGAAAAAGCCAAGTCCTCCTTCGGGGCAGTACAAATCCCCAACAAAACCCACGATAATTCATCCATCCACTCCGGGACCGTGAGCCATGCCTTCATGGCGGCCTTGAGATGACGGTGAAACCGCTCCACCAAACCATTGGACTGCGGATGATAGGCCGTGTTATGATGAAGCTGAACCCCCCACAGGTGGGCCATAGCCGACCACAACTTAGAGGTGAACTGAGCCCCAAGGTCCGACGAAATGTCCACGGGCACACGTCGCAACCGAGACAGTCAGCCAACAGGACAGCCTCCTGCCACCGCGTAAAATGATCCACCACGGTAAGAAATGAGTGACACCCCTGGACGGGGGCAACGGACCCACGATATCCAAATGAATGTGATCGAACCGCCGGTGAGGCACGGCAAAATCCTGTACGAGCGCCCGGATGTGACGCTGAACCTTAGATGTCTGGCACAGAACGCACGCCTGGGCACACTGACCAACCTGCTTAGGCAAGCCATGCTGCATAAACCGGGCCGCCACCAACGCAATCGTCGCCCGGATAGAAGGATGAGCCAACCCGTGGATGACATCGAACACCCAACGGCGCCAGACAGCAGGAACGATGGGTCATGGCTGACCGGTGGACACATCGCACAGGACCGAAGTACCAGCAGGACCAAACGGCACGTCCTCCAACACAAGGCCGGAAATCGCGGTGCGGGACAACGCATCGGTGACCCGGTTACTCTTACCCTCGATGTGGCGAATGCTGGTGGTAACCTCCAAGACGTACACCAACTGACGCTGCTGACGGGAGAATTAGGGGTCCGACACCTTCACAAAAGCAAAGGTGAGGGGCTTGTGATCGGAAAAAGCAGTAAAATCCGGCCCTCCAGGAAATAGCAAAAGTGTCTCACCGCCAAGTACAACGCAAGGAGCTCCCGGTCAAAGGCACTGTACTTCCGTTCCGCCGAACTGAGCTGCCGACTGAAAAAGGCCAGGGGCTGCCAGCGTCCATCGAACATCTGCTCCAGCACACCACCCACAGCAGAGTCCGAGGCGTCCATCGTCAGGGCATCAGCATCGTTGCCCGTGCTAGCGCCTCCTTCGCACCATCAAAAGCGGCCACGGCTTCGTCATCCCACTGAATGTGCCGCTGCTTACCGGCCAGGAATTGGAACAACAACCGCATGATCCTAGCCGCCGCAGGCACAAACCGATGGTAGAAAGTCACCATATCCACAAACTCCAGGAGCCCACGCACCCGGTTCCCGCGGTCTTCCATGGTGCGTGGGCTCCTGGAGTTTGTGGATATGGTGACTTTCTACCATCGGTTTGTGCCTGCGGCGGCTAGGATCATGCGGTTGTTGTTCCAATTCCTGGCCGGTAAGCAGCGGCACATTCAGTGGGATGACGAAGCCGTGGCCGCTTTGAGGAGCAAGGTGGCCCTGGTGAGAGCGACGGGCAACGAGGATGTCGTCCAAATAAATGAACAGAAAGTCCAGACCGCGACCCACAGTGTCCATCAGGCGCTGGAAACCTTGCGCGGCGTTCATAAGGCCAAAAGGCTTACGGAGGAACTCGAGAAGGTCAAAAGGGGTGATGATGGCCGTCTTCGGCACGTCCTCCGGGCGAACAGGAATCTGATGATAGCCCCGAACCAGGTCAACCTTGGAAAAAAAATTGACGCTGGCCAGATGGGCGGAAAAGTCCTGAATATGTGGAATAGGGTACCGGTCCGCCGTCGTGGCGTCGGTAACTGCCACAAGGCCGCCAGCCCCCGGACACCTTGGGAACCACGTGGAGGGGAGACACCCACGGGCTGTCGGAGCGTCATACAATTCCCATGGCTTCCATCTGGCGGAACTCCGCCTTAGCAATACGGAGCTTGTCAGGAGGAAGCCGGCGCGCACGTGCTTGGAGCGGCAGTCTGGAGGTGAGGATATGATGCACCACTCCGAAATTGGGGGGCAGAATGTCAGGAAAGTCCGCCAATATCTGGGCATAGACATTGTCCACTGAAGACACTAGGTCCCGGCGTGGAATAGCGGATGCAATAGGGTGATCAATTTGAACGTCGCAGCGTGAACGAAGCGCTACCCCCTCACATGCACCAACAGGGATTGAGCCCGGAGGAAATCGGCGCCCAGCAACGGCTGGGAAACGTCGGCAACCGTAAAAGTCCAGGTAAAATGACAGGGGCCAAACATGAGCAGGACCATACGAACCCCATACGTCCGGATGGAGCTGCATGTTCCGCGGTTAACGAGAGCCCCTGCTGGCTGGAACGAGTGTCCACCCCCGATGGGGGCAAAACGCTAACCTCAGCACCCGTGTCAAAGTGGAACCGTCATCCCGAATGTCGGTCCCAAACGTAGAGGTGGAGTTTCTGGCCAACCGCCGCAGCGACTCCTGGCTGCCGGCCCCGCCGTTTCCCGGGTACGAGCAGGGCGGGTGGCACTGATCCACCTCCGGTGGATACAGGGCCCGGTCGCTGGGCCTTCCAAGGCACTGCCGACACCCGATCGATCACAGCGCCGCTCTGCTGTTTGGACTGCCACAGCTCGTTCGCACACTCCGCTAGCTGCAGGGGATCAGCAAAATTCTCACCCACGAGGAGCAGGCAGATGTCGTCCAGCATCTGCTCCAGGAAGGCGTGTTCAAAGAGGAGGCAGGGCTGATGACCGTCCATGAGGGTAAGCATTTCACTCATCAGCACAGACGGCTTGCGATCGCCGAGACCGCCCATGTGCATGATCCTCGCAACGTGGTCACGGCGGCTGAGCCCAAAGGTGCATTGGAGGAGCACCTTGAGGCCCGTGTATTTGTCCTCAGCCAGCAGTGCGCGTAGGTAATGGACCAGTCGACCAGCCGTCTCCTGTTCCAGCGTGCCAACCACGTAATAGTACTTGGTGTCATCGGCCGTGATGCGTCGAATATGGAACTGGGCCTCGGCCTGCTGGAACCACACTTGGGGCTGCGATATCCAGAACACGGGCAGCTTAAGCGAGACAGCATTCTGCTGGGCCGGATCGACGGCGGGGATTGATCGTTGGCTGCTTCCATTGTGCAAATCCAAAATAACCGTTTTGGATCGTCAGGGTCACCACTATAGCAAGCCATGCGTTGTGAATCAAAGTGATCTTTATTGAGGTAATACAGAGAACAGCACACACACGACTGGGGAGGGTTTTCCCAGGGCTCTCTATATATACCAGGGCACACCCACTAACCACATGATGACTCCTTCCCGCCAAACACTGTTACTTGACCCTGTCAGCCCAAGTGCCGAGGGTTCGCTCAGTAAGTTGCCTAACCATTAGGTGGCGCCACAGTGGCAAAATGTCCAACATGGGAAATCTTAATGCAACATAGCATGGCCAAGTGGCAGATTGTCACTTGCTCATAACCAGAAAGCTTTGATCCAAATATCCACCGCAGTAAGGTGATCAAAATAAATATTGGGATTTTGAACAAATGCAGGTTACGGACACGAGTAACTGTGGCCTCATCCATTTGAGCAGATGTGATTTAAATGATTTAATAACTAAAGCCGAGTCAATGATTTACCAAAAGACCTTAACACAAGGTGTACACCTAGTTTTGATCACCTTCAGTTTTCTTTGGCACAAAGGCATGCTCACTTTCATGCAGTCCATCCACCTATTTCTTCCTCTTACCATCCTTAAATAACTTGCCAATTTGCACTGGAGGCTGCAAAATTTGTGTCACACCCCTGGAAATAATGATCCTATTAGTGCTTAAAATAGAAAGCTACTTTTGCACAAAATTATATTGTTGCTGCAAAACAAACCCAAACCAGTAAGATTCTTTTTTTATTAAGGATCCTAGACTTTTATCACATCATGTGTATGAAGGAACTGCAGATGCTGGTTTACATCGAAGATCGGCACAAAATGCTGGAGTAACTCAGAGGGACAGGCTGCATCTCTGGAGAGAAGGAATGGGTGACACTTCAGGTCGAGACCCTTCTTCAGACCATCATTATCACATAATGTTTTGACTCTTATTTCCACTTCTTGTTTCCCATCTAACCTTTCTTGTGTAGCCATACCATGGTACCTCTGGGCATTCTTTTGGCAAAGCTTCCATTGAAAATAACAAAGTTAAAACCATTGATTTCACCTCTACAACAAGCAGGAACTAAAGTGAAGTGTACTTTTACATGCCCTGAAATTCTTATCTGGATAGTTTTGATTGATTGAAGGATACAGCATAGAAACAGGCCCCTCAGCCCACTGAGTCCTTTCCGACCATTGTTCACACTACTTTTATGTCACCCCACTTTCACATACACTCCTCATACACTAAGGGCAATTTGCAGAGGCCAACTAATGTACAAACATACGTTCTTTATGTATTGGATTCATATTAAAACACTATGAAATCTCTTCCGTGTTTCTGATCTACCTAAGCTCATTCCAATGATGATGAACAGCCCCTTTCTTTGCATGAGTGTCATACACTAACTCAGGGCTGCCAACTCTCACGCTTTGAGCATGAGAATCACTCATTTGGACAAATTCTCACGCTCTCACGCTGATCACAAATTTCTCACGCTCTGTCGTGAGTAATTATGTGATCAACAAAAATTTCAAAACTCATATAAACTGCATGGGCCGCGGGTGTTGGAGAGCCGGGGCTGAAGCAGCGGCGGGGATAGATGCCGGGAGCGGGGCTGGCGAGTTTTTGCGGGGCTGGCGAGTCGCTCGCTGCAGCTCCGGCCATGGAGCAGCTTCAGTGCAAGAGTCCCGGGCCATCGGAGGCGTCGGAAGCATTGCGCTGCTGCCGTGAGAGTCTCTGTGCCGAAGGGACAGAGACTCTCAAAGGGAGGGGGAGAGAGAGAGAGAGGGGAAGGAGACAGAGAAACGGGGGGGGGGGGGAGAGAGGGGAGAGAGGGGGGTGCGAGGAGAGAGAGGGGGAGAGAATGGGGAGATAGATGAGGGAGAGGGAGAGGGGGGAGAGAGAGGAGAGAGAGAGAGAGAGGGGTGGAGAGAGGTAGGGGAGAGAGGGAGAGAGAGGAGGAGGGGGAGAGAGAGGAGAGAGTGAGGTGGGAGAGAGGGGAAAGAGAGGGTAGGAGAGAAGGGGAGAGGGAGGGGGAGAGAGAAGGGTGGTAAAAGAGAGAGGGTGAAGAGGGAGAGAGGGGGAAGAGGGAGAGAGGAAGAGGGGGAGAGGGGGGAAAGAGAGAAACGGGGGAAAGGGAGAGACAGAGAGGGGGGCAAAGAGAAAGAGGAGATAGAGACAGAGAGAAAGAGGGGAGAGAGGGTAGAGAGAGCAAGGGGGAGAGTGAGGTGGGATGGAGAGTTGGGGGGAGAGAGGAGGAGAGAGAGAGAGGAGAGAGAGAGGGGACATAGAGAGGTGAGAAAGGTGAGAGAGGGGGAGAGGGAGAGAGAGGGGAGAGAGTGTGTGGAGAGAGAGCGAGGGGGGGAGAGAGAGGGGGAGAGAGAGTTAGGGGGAAAGAGAGGGGGAGAGAGAGTTAGGGGAAAGAGAGGGGGAGAGAGAGAGGGAGAGAGAGGAGAGAGGGGGAGGGGCAGAGAGATGGGAGGGGGAGAGAGAGGAGAGGGGGGGCGGGAGAGAGAGGAGAGGGGGGGCGAGAGAGAGCGGGAGAGAGGGGAAGAGAGGAGAGAGACGGGGAGAGAAGATAGAGGGAAGGGGAGAGAGAGAGAGGGGGAGACAGGAGAGAGAGAGAGAGGGGGTGAGAGGTTGAGAGAGGGAGAGAGAGGGGGAGAGAGAGAGGAGGGGAGAGAGAGAGAGGGGGAGTGAGAGGGGGAGAGAGAGAGAGGGGGTGTGGGAGGAGAGAGAGCGGAATAGAGGGGGCAGAGAGAGGGAGGGGGGAGAGAGGGGAGAGAGTGAGGTGGAAGGGAGAGAGAGAGGGGAGAGAGAGAGAGGGGAGAGAGAGAGAGAGGGGAGAGGGGGATAAAGAGGCAGGGCTGCCTACTCTCATGCATTGAGCGTGAGAATCACGCATTTCGCCAAATTCTCACGCTGATCACAAATTTGTGTGTGAGAAATTCTGTGATCAACTAAAATTAAAAAACTCATATCAACTGCATGGGCCACGGGTGTTGGAAGCAGAAGCAGCGGCGGGGACAGATGCGGACGGGGAGCGGGTCTGGCGAGTGTTTGCTGGGCTGGCGAGTCGCTTACTGCAGCTCCGGCCATGGAGCAGCCTCAGTGCAAGAGTCCCGGGCTGTCGGAGGCGTAGGAAGCGTTGCACCGCTGCCGTGAGAGTCTTTGTGCCAAATTCGCCCATGTGACTGGCATGGATCAGGCTGCGGCTCTGTGCATCCTGGCGGACAACCAGTGGCTGCAGGAAGTAAGTACCAAGCACTGGCTAGAAACGGTGGAAGATAGTCAACTTCAAATGGGAGTGGATAGATTTGTCTGCTAGATTTTCACTTACTGTAACTGCAAGAAAAATGTTCCCGATGTTGGGGGAAGTTCAGAACCAGGGGTCACAGTTTAAGAATAAAGGGTAGGCCAGTTAGGACTCAGATGAGGACAAACTTTCTTCACGCAGAAAGTTATGAATCTGTGGAATTCTCTGCCACAGATGGCAGTGCAGGCCAATTCACTGGATGTTTTCAAGACAAAGTTACATTTAGTTCTTGGGAATAATGAAATCAAGGGATATGGGGAAAAAAATAGGAAAGAGGTACTGATTTTAGATGAACAGCCATGATCATATTGAAGGCAGTGCTGGCTCGAAGGGCCGAATGGCCTGTTCCTGCACCTATTTTCTATGTTTCTATGCTTGAGTACATGGCAATAAAACTCGATCACTTGATTTTGAAGCATTCATGCAAGGTGGAGGTATAATGTAGTCATAGAGTGATACAGTGTGTAAACAGGCCCTTCGGCGAAATTGCCCACACCCGCCAACATGTCCCAGCTACCTGCTTTTGGTCCATACCTCCAAACCTGTTCTATCCATGTATCAGTCTAACTGTTTCTTAAATGTTGGGATAGTCCCTGCCTCAACTACCTCCTCTGGCAGCTTGTTCCATACACCCACCACCCTTTGTGTGGAAAAGGTTACCCCATACAAAGTTATCTCTTAAAAATACTTCAGACAAAAAACATTGAAATTATACTTCTACAATGCACTAAAACATGATTTTAATACATCAAATTTTAAAAAGTCCCTACCCTGGGAGGGGGGACACCCCCCTGCCACACCCTCTCCCCACTTGGTTGCTCCACTCCCTCACCGGGTACCCCCAAGGCCAGTGATCACTGATCGCGCAGCCCCCCCACTTTCAAAAACGCTACGCGGCCCCTGTTTCAGATGGAGAATACTGCCAGATGTGAGCGGGGAACTGAGGCCAGTTGTCCGTGATGTTTGGATCCCAATGCTCAGCGTTTCATGTTTCGGAGTTGGCTAATGTTATTGATTTGTAATTAGCCTGATTTGTAATTAGTTGACAAAACCTTAATTTATTAATCCGGAATATCCAGGGGGATGGGATAAGTGTAATATTAAAATGACATGCAAGGTGTCAGGCTGTCTGTCATAACATACAACCCCAATAACCCATTATTTCCTTCAGTTAAATATTGGGAAGGTAGCACTACTGTCATTTGCCACTCAACTATTATGTATGTTTACCTCACTGACTATTTCTAAACACCCCCCCCCCCCCAAATTCCTTTGACAGGTTGAATAGAAATGTCCCCAATCTCATTGTTTTATTAATTCAACACGTAGATGAACATCCTCTACGAGTGTAATCAGATGGAAACTGATTCAGATGCGATGTTTAAGAGCTTGTTCAAAGAAGGGGCATATTTTAAAGGAGTGACAGATATACTTGCAGGGGAATGTGTGAGGAGGTTATTATTTGTCTTTAGTTTTAGCTTGAACCAGGACATCTGAAGATTCAAAGTTTAATATAGTAATTGCGCTGATACGGACTCTAACCAACGACGTAATGAACATCATCCATTCCAGAGGTTATATTTTTCTGATGCCATTTAAATTTCACTTGGATTTCAATCACTTCAATGTAAAAGTAATTGGGAAAGGGAGCATTGGAACAAAAATTAGCCCTTGGTACATATTAACTGTAATATAATAATGTATGCATGTTGATAGGTGCAATCGAAACAAACATCTTTTTATCATTGTTGTGTTATGAATACCACAGAAAATATCATGTACTCTCAAGATCACATTAAATAGAATATTATTGCTTAAATATATAGTTATTGGACTTTGCATTTCGGAAAAGTCCCAGCTGAGAGGAAGGCAGCAAAATACTGAAAATATTGGGGGTGAAAATGACTTCAGGACAGGTTGTTAGGAAAATGAAAGAAATGGTAACAGAATATTTATACAGCTGAGTGAGTATAATTTTACGGATTAGAAATTGTATTCAACCAATTGATGACTTCTTTGACAAAGTAACTAGCATGTTAGATAACAAGGCAGCCAATGGGTGTAGCAAATTTTGTTATACAATAATTTGGTCCGTGAAGTGCCCCATAAAAGATTACCGCATTAGATAAGCACCTGTGGACTTGAACGTAATAGGTTAAGTCCAGGGGGTCAGATATGGGGCTTTATGTGTGGGACAGATATATTGTCAGTGCAGAGGGGCTAGGAGCAAGGCCAAGTGTGCATCCAGAGTCAAGGTCTGGAATAGTACTAGGTGTGCAGTCAAAGCTGGGACAATGGGAGTGTTCAGCACTGGGAACCTAAGCAGGTAAGCAGTTATGATCAGGATACAATAGGGGGCCAGGTGTAAGGCTGGACTCAGGGTCAGGAATGAGAGAAGGTATCCAACTTGAGTCAGGGTCAGGAGTAGTACCAGGCATGCAGTGAGACCCAGGTTGGTCAACATGGGCCAAGTGTTTGATTATAATCTGATTTCCATACATGAATATACTAGGATCATTCATGTGCTGCATGTGTTGATCAGAGCCTGGGCTCTACTGTGGAATGTAATTGGGAATGTAATTTAGTCTAACCTTATTCACAGCTAATCTAATCTAAATAAAGCATATATATTGCATTCAAGTGTAAGTTAAAAGACTCGCTACAGTATGCACCAGATTGCACAATTTCAAGCTGAAACCCTCCTCACCCCCCCCCCCCCCCCCCCCCGGTCGCTACGCTCCCTCGGGCCTGGTCTCTCGCAATTTCTCACTCCCAACTCTCACCCAATCTTGGCAGCCCTGCTAACTGCAAAGCTTAAATGGTCAAGATCATTGGCTACTTGCAGTGCTTTTGCTTGCCAGATTAATAGGTTGGAAAGCAAAGATTGAATGTTGCACCCTTACCTCCATTGATGGATGTTTGAAAAATAGGTATACAAGTATCTTGGCCTTCACTACATTGGGGCCTGTACGGCAGTGTGAGTGGATGTGCCAGTATGGCAGCAGGAGGTTTAAGGATCTAAAGCCCGAGGCATTGCGGTGGGTCAAATGCAGCTTCAAGTAATGTTAGGACCTATAGATTGTGAAATTTTACAGATAAACATATTGATGTGGAAGATCTCCCAGCCTGCAATGATTTCCCCCTTCAAAACCTTCCTAGCAAATGAATCTAGCATCAAATTTAAATTAACTTTAACTTTTCTATTCTTCATTATCTTCATATGAGAATTATCTCATATTTCACATTATACTCCATTTGCTGTAGTTTTGCCCATTGTTTTAAATGATGTATATCTCTTTGCTGATTCATTGTATCCATTTACAACTTACTTTCCCTTCATTTTTGTGTCATCATTGAACTTTGATGCATCAATTATTTAGGCGAAAGAATAGCTCGCAATGCAGAATGTATTCCATATTAAGAGTAACAGAACAAAGGAATGTACATGGTCACAGAACTGTGATGATTTCACCAAATGGTAAAGGCAAAATAGTTTATATTCATAAAAACTCCTAAATCTTATTATCTCTCAGCAAATAGCATTCATTATAATATAGATCCAATACTTTGAACATATTGAAGCATATTTTAATATATTCATCAAATCTGACTATTATATTAATCTGATTAGACATCCTAATTTAGAAGTTATGTGAAAAACAACTTATTTTATATGAGAGTAGATCAACTTTATGTAGTATTTTTATATAATTAAGCTTCCTTAGTCTGCAGACAAAAGACAGCTTGAGACAAACGATTTTATAGCCTTTAAAAATATGACCATATATAGATCCTGTCAACAGAATCATTTATGTTGTATAGTAGTTAAAAGGAACAGATAAACAACCTATTTAAACACAGATGGGCTTTATTTTTTATGGAGAGATGTTGTCTATTCCTTAGATTTTACAGCATTGACTTAAAATGCTAGAACAAAATTTCAAGATATTGTCTCACCATTACAATACTAAAAACAAAAAAATATATTTTATATAAAAGGTTTCTTCAAATTTTAGATTAAATAAGCGAAACTGGCTATGAATAAATCATGCTATTCCATCAACTGTAACAGCGCTCTCAATGTTTAATTCATATACCAATACAAACCAACTGAGTAATTTCTACAGGTTACCCGTGATGAGGGCATCAGGCCTCGATTGTTCCTTCCTCCAGGCAGGCACAAACACAGTAATATCTTTATGTGCTCTTTCCAAAAACCAATCCACTGCTAACTTAATCCCTCGGCAGGAGAACACTTCTTTATTGCCATGACTGCAAGAAACAAAAACAAGTCTTAAATCTATATATTCAATGGGACTAATCTTTCCTAATTAACACTATTAAAAACAGGATTAATACTAGAAAACAGAATTAATTAAAAAAATGTCAAAAGGCATCCTTGTATCCTCAAGTTTTAAGCACAATATGAGATCACTGATAAAAACAACAAGCTACATTATGAAATATAGTTTTCAAATATGATGACACACTTAAATAATTGGTGAGAAGTTGATTTTTCAATATAGGTAAAAGTAAAAAGTTACTGAAAAGGTGAATAATTGGTACATGGCACATGTGCTAGTCTTGGGTAAACTGGTTTAGTCCCATTTCTCTTCCTTTCTTTTGAGTCAATATTCTAACAATGATTTTCTGAATAAGGATAATGTTTTTTAGCATTAATAACATTACCCAATATTTGCCTAGTTACTGATTCAACCCGTTGAGACAATTATTATTTATCTGCTCAGATTTTCATATTGTAGTGAAAAATAACCCAATTTCCATGAACTTCATTCATGGCCATCAATAACAGTTAATGGTGTAAAGTTTCAGAGCTTGGGGACTTGGCGCCAAGAACATTGGTGCCACAATTAAAATTATGATTCTCAAGGCAGTAGATTTGTAGGAATACAGAGGAGATAGGATGAGAGTTATATTTATTTGAAGATTTTGGGAGTCTCAATCAAGAGAACCATGGATAATGCAATACTTTGACAGGCTGATGGTATTGGGGTATAGAAGCAATGCACAGGAGATAGCAAAGACTATCAGATATGGAAGGTGATGATACAACAATGCTGTTTATGAGCACTACATTCAAAGTTCTGTATATACCGACCGATAAAAGCCCTTCCATTATCGACTAGCATCGAGAATAATGATGTGATGGGAAAATGTGATTACTGTACTGATCAGAAAAATCTGATTAGCTTTTCCTGATGCCAACACTAATTAGTCAAAATGCATTTTTCAAATCTAGATTGGACTTAAACAGAGATATGAGAACATTAACAAAAGTATGGTGAGCAAAGACATTGTACATATAAAGTTAAATGATAAAATAGTTCAGTGTGGATGGTTACTTTATGAAAACTATAGGTAGACTTTAAAATATTTCTATTTCTATCAAAGAAAGGCAGAAACAAGTATCTGGAATTATTTTGTGGTTGTTTTAGTGGCTTATCTCTGCATTCTATAATTGCTACATTAGATATGAACATTAACTACTGTAAAAATGTTGTAGATTTGAACATTTACAATTGCTCAATCAAATGCAGGTCCCTTGCATATTTATAAATTGATGCATTTAGAGATGAGAAGGGTGGAGAGGGAAGACAAGAGAGGGAAGATGAGAGAGAGGGAGAGAGTGCGAGACAGAGGGAGGGACGGGACGAGAAGATGAGAGAGATCGGGGAGAGAGGGAGAAATAGATAGGGAGACACGGAGAGAGAGGTAAATTGGGAGAGATAAAGAATGAAAGAGAGGGTGAAAGAGTAAAGGAGAAAGATTAAGAAAGGAGAGGGAAACACAATTTTCCCCACTCACCTCATTGCCACATTACTGCCATCAATGACTACAGGTTTTAGATTATTCCCGTCATCCACTATATCTTCTAAAGGAGAATCCGACCTTTGGGAATCCGTAGAAGTTGTATCTCGCAGATTTATAATTCTAGGATTACTTCTGCCACAAGAGGCATCAGAATCAAGTTTGTTCCCCAGTTTAACAAGTTCACCTAATATATCATTAGGTACGGCATCAGTTCCTAATTTGTTCAAGACCATCTGCAATTGTTCTTCTGAATATCCCAATTTCAGTGCAAACTCCATTTTCGTTTTATAGACTTTATCTTCATCTGTAATCCTGAAATCAACCTTTGGTTTTGTTTTGGTCTCAATGTTAAAATCTTGCAGAACCTCACTACATTGGAGTAGATTTGATTCCAATCCAGGTGACTGACAAAACTGTTTCATTATAGGACCTGTCTCGAACATGGAAATTCCTAACTGCTC
>JAXLNO010002848.1:5000-42319 GCA_038087875.1 Malacoraja senta | reverse complement strand
GCTTTGCACTAGCTACCAAACAGACCAGATTACACGTGTAGGAAGGAACTGGCAGATGTTGGTTTAAATCAAAGGTAGAAGGGGGAGTCCAGAACCAGGGGCCACAGTTTAAGAATAAGCCATTTAGAACAGAGACGAGGAAACACTTTTTCTCACAGAGAGTTGTGAGTCTGTGGAATTCTCTGCCTCAGAGGGCGGTGGAGGCAGGTTCTCTGGATGCTTTCAAGAGAGAGCTAGATAGGGCTCTTAAAGATAGCGGAGTCAGGGGACATGAGGAGAAGGCAGGAACGGGGTACTGATTGTGGATGATCAGCCATGATCACATTGAATGACGGTGCTGGCTCGAAGGGCCGAATGGCCTACTCCTGCACCTATTGTCTATCGACACAAAATGCTGGAGTAACTCAGCGGGACAGGCAGCATCTCTGGAGAGAAGGAACGGGTGATGTTTTGTGTCAAGACCCTTCTTCAGACCAGATAAACACAATCAAGTCAAACAAGTACAATAGTTCTCAGCATTGTAGCGCATCAGTTCCAGAGACAAAGTCCAATGTCCACAATGGGGTAGAGGTGAATTGGACAGTACCCTAGCTTATGGAAGGACCGTTCAGGAGCCTGATAACAGAGGGGAAGAAGCTGTTCCTGAGTCTGGTGGTGCGGGCTTTCAAGCTTCTGTACCTTCTGCCGGACGGGAGCGGGGAGAAGAAGGAATGACCGGGGTGGGATTGAAGGATCTCCAAACTCAACTAAGACAGGCTTGTGGTGTTATTCTGGCTGAAGGTCTGTGACCAGTGAAGTTCTACAAGGATCCATGATGGGACACAGGCTTTAGAGATACCGTGCAGAATCAGGCCCTTCGACCCACCGAGTCCGTGCCGACCAGCGATCACCCCGTACACTAGCACTACCCTGCACACGCTAGGGACAATTTACAGTTCACACAAGCCAATTAACCTCCAAACCCAAACGTTTTTGGAGTGTGGGAGGAAACCGGGGCACCCGGAGGAAACCCACACGGTCACGGGGAGAATGTACAAACTCTGTACGGACAGCATCCTCCGTACAGTCAGGATTGAACACAGATCTCTACCGCTGCACCATTTGATATATCTCCCTTTGGGTTTATGACTTGGACCCAAGATCTGTGTTCTCCACTCCTCCTGCCCCGCACGGCAGCGGGATCCTCACCTCACACCACGTAATGAGTGACCTCGGGGCCCGGCCGGGAGCATCTCCAGGGGATTCAGCGCCTCCGAGAGGTGACGTAGCCAGTGCGGTCGGCTAGGTAACTGTCCGCAAGTGTTGGTAATCCTCACACTCGCACGCTGTCTCCAACAGCACACGGGGGGGGGGGGGAGAGAGAGATGGATGGAGAGAGATAGAGAGAGGGGGAAGAGGGAGAGGGGGAGACAGAGAGGGGGAAGAGAGAGAGAGGGGGAGAGGGAGAGAAGGGGGAGAGGGAGAGGGGGAACAGAGGGGAGAGAGGGGGGAGAGGGGGCAGAGAGGGGGGGAGAGAGAGAGAGGGGGAGAGAGAGAGAGGGGGAGAGAGAGGGGGGGAGAGAGGGGGCGAGAGAGAGAGAGAGAGTGTGAGAGAGAGAGAGGGGGAGAGAGAGAGGGTGGGGAGAGAGAGTGGGGGAGAAAGGGGGGGAGAGAGGGAGAGAGGGGGGAGAGGGGGGAAGAGGGGAGGAGAGAGGGAAGGAGAGAGGGGAGAGAGGGAAGGAGAGAGGGGAGGATAGAGGGAAGGAGAGAGGGGGGAGAGAGGGAAGGAGAGAGAGAGGGGGGGAGAGAGAAGAAGGGAGAGGGAAGGGGGAGAGGGAAGGGTGGAGAGGGAAGGAGGGAGAGGGAAGGGGGAGAGGGAAGGGGGGGAGAGGGAAGGGGGGGGGAGGGAAGGGGGGGAGTGAGAGAGTGGGGGAGTGAGAGAGGGGGGGAGTGAGAGAGGGGGGTGTTACCAGGGTAACCAGGGTATGGACTAGCTTATGGAGAAAGTTTTTAATGTTGCCTTGCACATGAGACAACATAAACTAATATAACTCAAAGTGCTGGAGTAACTCAGCGGGTCAGGCAGCATCTGTGGAGAACATGGATAGGTGACGTTTCAGGTCAGGACCCTTCCTCAATCTCAACCTATCCATGATCTTCAGAGATGTATTCAAGAGAGAGTTAGATTTAGCTCCTAGGGCTAACGGAATCAAGGGAACGGGGTAGTGATTTTGGATGATCAGCCATGATCATATTGAATGGCAGTGCTGGCTCGAAGGGCCGAATGGACTACTCCTCCACCTATTTCTTTCTATGTCTATGTTTCTATGCTGCCTGACCTGCTGAGTTACTCCAGCACTTTGTTCATGGGTTCTAGGAGCAGAATTAGGCCAAGTCTACTCTGCCATTCAATCATGGCTCATCTACCTTTCCCTCTCAACCCCATTCTCCTGCCTTCTCCCCGTACTAATCAAGAACCTGTCAATCTCCGCAAAAATATCCATTGACTTGGCCTCCACAGCTTCTGTGGCAATGAATTCCACAGATTCACCACGTTCTGACTAAAGAAATTCCTAGGTACACAAAAATGCTGGAGAAACTCAGCAGATGCAGCAGCATCTATGGAGCGAAGGAAATAGGCAACGTTTCAGGCCGAAACCCTGCCTATTTCTTTCGCTCCATAGATGCTGCTGCACCCGCTGAGTTTCTCCAGCATTTTTGTGTACCTTCTATTTTCCAGCATCTGCAGTTCCTTCTTTAACTAAAGAAATTCCTCCTCATCTCCATTCCAAAGTTACATCCTTTTATTCTGAGGCTATGCCCTCTGGTCCTAGACTCTCCCACTAGTGGAAAATCGAAACTAGTGTGTCATTTTTTTTTTTGTAAACCAGCATCTGCAGTTCCTTATGTCTCCAATATAAATACCATCTTAACCAGCACGGAGCAGCTCAGATAGATATGTGAGAAAGAACTGCAGATGCTGGATCAAATCGAAGGTAGACACAAAATGCTGGATTAACTCTGCGCGTGAGGCAGCGTTTATGGAGAGAAGGAATGGGTAACATTGAGCCTGAAGAAGGGCCTCGACCCGAAACGTCACCCATTCCTTCTCTCCATAGATGCTGCCTCTCACCCGCTGAGTTACTCCAGCATTTTGCGACTAGCTCAGATAGATATCTTGGTCAGCATGAACGAGTCGGGCCTAAGGGCCTTTTTCCATGGTGTACAACTCAATAACTCTAAACTTTTGTTCGAGAAGGAACTGCAGATGCTGGAAAATCAAAGGTAGACAAAAGTGCTGGAGAAACTCAGCGGGTGTGGCAGCATCTATGGAGCGAAGGAAATAGGCAACGTTTCAGGCCGAAACCCTTCTTCAGACTTTATCCCCTTTCCGAAGAGAAGCCAAACTCCCCGAGCTGCACTAATGGCTCAACCTGCAGGATATTCATATTCAGATGAGTCAATTAGTGAATTCTCTGGAGCTGGGGACTGATAGAAGACACCAGTAACTCCAAGTGTAAACAACATCTGCAACTGAATGTAACCCATTGCAAGAGTTTCTCTTCAAAGCTCCTCTCATTTTATTATTCAGGATGAGCGACCTGAATTTCTTTGAAGGGAAAAACATAAAAGCAATTGAAGATTACATTAATGAAATAAACCAGCAAAAATCTAACAAAAGGAACAGGCAAAGGTTCACATGTCCCCTCACCAACCTCATCTACTATCTCTGGTGTTCTCCTGTATATCGGCGAGACCAAATGTAGACACGTTGCAGGAAGGATGTGGAGGCTGTGGAGGCCAAGTCAATGGATATTTTTTAGGCAGAGATAGATGGATTCTTGGGGTGGGAGATTGCAACCTTCACTGTTTCGACAAATGCAATCAACCTGGCGTGCACAATCAAATAAGATCAACTAGAACAAGTTGTCCGACAACTTTAGACTGTGCACGCCATACGCAAGAAAAAGAAGATAGATTGTTGATTAGTACAGGTGTCAGGAGTTATGGGGAGAAGGCAGGAGAATGGAGTTATTGGGCCTGTCCCACTGTACGAGGTAATTCAAGAGCTCTCCCGAGTTTAAAAAAAATCAAACTCGTGGTAAGTACGTAGAATGCACGTAGCGGGTACGTCGGAGCTCGGGGACATCTCTTACGGCTCGTAACGCTAACGGCAGGTACTCGGGAAACGCGGTCAGCTCATGAAGATTTTTCAACATGTTGAAAAATGTCCACTAGAGCCCCGAGTACTGACGAGCGGCCATTACCGTAATTCTCCGAGTTCGAATCAGGGGAAACTCGGGAGAACTCTTGAATTAGCTCGTACAGTGGGACAGGCCCTTTAGGAGGGAGAGATAGATCAGCCATGATTGAATGGCGGAGTAGACCTGATGGGCCAAATGGCCTAATTGTACTCCTATCACTTATGACCTTACATTACAGATGAACACAGAGTGCTGGAGTAACTCCGCGGGTCAGGCAGCATCTGTGGAGAAAAGGATGGGAGACTTTTTCTTTATTCTCCAGAGATGCTGCCTGACCCGCTGAGTTACTCCTGCACTTTGTGTCTGTCTTTGGTATTACCAGAATGATTCCTGGATTTGAGGAGAGATTGGACAGTCTTGGATTGTTTCTATGGAGCGCATGAGATGAAGGGGAAACCTGATACAAGTATATAATATTTGGAGAGGCTTTCAGACTGAAGAAAGGTCACAACCCAAAACGTCACCTATCCATCCCTCCACAGTTGCTCCCTAACCCACAAGTTACTCAAGTACTTTGTGTTTTAATTTAGGAGGTTAGAGAGGCTAGGACTTTTTAATTGTAGCGTAAGAGGTTGAGGGGTGATATTATTGACGTGTAAGATCATGAGAGGCATGGATAAAATGAACGCTCACCTTTTCCCAAGGTGCTGGATTCTAAAACTAAAGAGCTCAGGCTTAAGGTGAGAGGGGAGAGATTTAACAGAGAGCTCAGGGAAAATCTTTCCCTCACTGGGTAATTCGTATCTGGAACAAGCTGCCAGAGGAAGCTATAGCAATGGATATACTTATGACTTTTAAAAGAGATTTGGACAGATGTATGGACAGGAAGGGTTTCGGGGGATACGGGCCAAATGCAGGCAAATGGGACTAGCCCAGAATGCCAACTTGGTCGGCATGGACAAGGTGGGCCGAAAGGCCTGTTTTCGATGCGTCACAGCACTATGACTATGAGGATGGATGATATGACAGAAATGTATAAATATTAGTTAGACCATTATAGCTGGAGTACTGTGTGCAGTTCTGGTCATCGCATTAGAGGGGTGACGTATGAGAGGAGATTTTTAAAGCGGATGTTGACAGGTTCATGATTAGTAAGGGCATCAAGGGTTACGGGGAGAAGGCAGGAGAATGGGGTTGAGAGGGAAAAATAGTTGTGCCACGATTTGGGGGGCACCATGACACAGTGGTGGAGTTGCTGCCTCACAGCACCAGGGACCCAGGTTCGATCCTGACTACGGGTGCAGTCTGTACAGAGTTCGTGCGTTCTTCCCGACTGCGTAGGTTTTCTCCGGGTGCTCCGATTGCCTCCCACACTCCAAAGGCGTGCAGGTTTGTAGGTTCTGGAAATTGTCCCCAGTGTGTAGGATAGGACCAGTGTGTGGGGTGATCCCTGGGCTGTGCGGGCCCAGTGGGTCCACGCTGTATCTCTAAAAAAACAAACGATTGAATGGCGGAGTGGACTCGATGGGCCGAATTGCCTGATTCTGCTCCTATGGCATGATGTGGCCTGGATCGGAGAGGTTGGGCCTGTTTCCCTTTGGCTGGGGAGGCTGAGGATAGTGAGGGGGACCCGATAGAGGTGGGTAAAATTACATAGGGTGTAGACAGTGTCTAACAAGAGAAATCTCTTCAGCAGAGGTGGCTATAACCAGGGGGCAAGGAAGGATGGGAGATTTAGAGGGGGCTTCAAGTTCAGGGAGAGTCATTCCATAGAGGGTAATTGGGATGTGGAAGGCACAGCCTGAGTGATGGTGGAGGCAGAGACTCTCACAATGTGTAAGACTTCACTGGACAAGCACTGAGATTACCAAGGTTTCATAATGTCCAATAAACCCTTTCACTAGAACACACCCCATACACAACATACTGAAGAAGGGTCTCCACCCGAAACGTCACCCATTCCTTCTCTCCACAGATGCTGCCTGACCCGCTGAGTTACTCCAGCACTCCAGCCCATACACACTATATCTCACCCCATGGATCACACAACATTAACCCGTCACTTGATCACACCCCATACACAGTCCCTTCAATCGATCACACACCGTATACCCCAATGGATCACTCCCGATTAACCCTTCAAATAGATCTCACCCCTGACACGGACCTTCATCCCCTTCACTAGATCACACCCCATGCATAGCCTATTAACCCCTTCAATAGATCACACCCCTTACGCCGACCATTACAAGGTTTACAAGGTTAACCCCGGGATGGCAGGACTGTCATATGCTGAGAGAATGGAGCAGCTAGGCGTGTACACTCTGGAGTTTAGAAGGATAAGAGGGGATCATATTGAAACATATCAGATTGTTAAGGGTTTGGACACACTTGAAGCAGGAAACATGTTCCCGATGTTGGGGGAGTCCAGAACCAGGGGCCACAGTTTAAGAATAAGGGGTAAGCCATTTAGAACGGAGACGAGGAAACACTTTTTCTCACAGAGAGTTGTGAGTCTGTGGAATTCTCTGTCTCTGAGGGCGGTGGAGGCAGGTTCTCTGGATGCTTTCAAGAGAGAGCTAGATAGGGCTCTTAAAGATTGCGGAGTCAGGGGATTTGGGGAGAAGGCAGGAACGGGGTACTGATTGGGGATGATCAGCCATGATCACATTGAATGGCTGTGCTGGCTCGAAGGGCCGAATGGCCTACTCCTGCACCTACTATTTATTGTCTATTGTCTATTGTCATTAAGCCTTCAATAGATCACAGCCTTTCCACAGTCTATTAACCCGTTCACATCTCACACAATTAACCCTTCAATCTGGATCACATCCAAACATAATCTATTAACCCTTCAATAAATCCCACCCCATACACAATCTATAACTCCTCCATTAGCTCATACCCCATATATGGCCTATTAACCCTTCAATAGATCACACCCACTCACAATTAACCCCTTCCACATCTCTCGCACAATCTATAAACAATATAGACAATAGACAATAGGTGCAGGAGTAGGCCATTCGGCCCTTCAATGTGATCATGGCTGATCATCCCCAATCAGTACCCCGTTCCTGCCTTCTCCCCATATCCCCTGACTCCGCTATCTTTAAGAGCCCTATCTTGCTCTCTCTTGAAAGTATCCAGAGAACCGGCCTCCACCACCCTCTGAGGCAGAGAATTCCACAGACTCACCACTCTCTGTGAGAAAAAGTGTTTCCTCGTCTCCGTTCTAAATGGCTTACCCCTTATTCTTAAACCGTGTCCTCTGGTTCTGGACTCTCCCAACATCGGGAACATGTTTCCTGCCTCTTGTGTGTCCAATCCCTTAACAATCGTATATGTTTCAATGAGATCGCCTCTTATCCTTCTAAACTCCAGAGTGTACAAGCCCAGCTGCTCCATTCTCTCAGCATATGACAGTCCTGCCATCCCAGGAATTAACCTTGTAAACTGCACTCCCTCAATAGCAAAAATGTCCTTCCTCAAATTAGGGGCCAAAACTGCACACAATACTCCAGGTGTGGTCTCACTAGGGCTCTGTACAACTGCAGAAGGACCTCTTTTCTCCTATACTCGATTCCTCTTGTTATAAAGGCCAACATGCCATTCGCTTTCTTCACTGCCTGCTGTACCTGCACTAGATCACACTAGATTAACCCTTCACGAGATCACACCCCGCACAGTCTATACATCACAACCCATTCACATCAATTAACCCCTTCAACAGATCACACCCCACGGATCCCACCCCATTAATCTTTGAATAGATCACAATCCATAAAGTCTACACCCTTCAATATATCACTGCCCTTACAGTCAATTAACCCGTTAAATAGAATCACACCACACACACTGGCAATTAAGCCTTCATTAGATCTCACACTCAGACACAGTCAATTAACCCGTTAAATAGATCACACCACACACAGTCCATGCCCCGTTCAATAGATCACACCCCAGTCTATTAAGCCTTTGATTGACTGCGCCTTACACATAATCCTTGCTTTAACCCATGTAGCCGATTGCTCCGTCCTCGCCCTCGCCGCCGCCGCCCAATGCAGCGACAGGTTGGGTTGCCCGCGCCTGCCTCACCTGCCGGCTGCCCGCGGCCGATGCACCGGCTCCCCGCTGGCCGGCTCCGTGTCTCCGCTGCTCCAAGCTCCGTGTCTCCGGGCTCCGTGTCTCCGCTGCTCCAATCTCCGTGTCTCCGGGCTCCGGTCTCCGGTCTCAGGGCTCGGCCGGGGGGCGGACTCTGGGCGGCGGCTCCGCCAATCGAAGCGGGAGCAGTGTTGCTGCCCGTCGCTGCGCGACCGCCACTCGCACTCTCTCACACATCCCTGCGAGGCTGCATTGGAGGAAGAGAGAATGCATTGTTCCCTGTGAGGCTGCATTGGAGGAGGAGAGAATGCATTGTTCCTTGTGAGAATGCATTGTTCCTTGTGAGGCTGCAATATTCCCTGTGAGGCTGCATTGTTCCCTCCGAGGCTGCATTGGAGGAGGAGAGAATGCATTGTTCCCTGTGAGGCTGCATTGGAGGGGGGGAGAGTATGCATTGCTTCCTGCGAAGCTGCATTGGAGGGGGAGGGTGCATTGTTCACTGTGAGGCTGTATTGCTCCCTGCGAGGCTGCATTGGAAGGGGGACAGGATGCATTGCTCCCTGCGAGGCTGCACTGGAGGGGAGGTTGCATTGCTCCCTACGAGGCTGCATTGCTCCTTGTGAGGCTGCATTGCTCCCTGTGACGCTGCATTGGAGGGGGTGCATTGCTTCATGTGAGGCTGCATTGCTCCCTGTGAGACTACATTGGAGGGGGGCTGCATTGTTCCCTGCGAAGCTGCATTGGAGGGAGAGGCTGCATTGGAGGGGGAGGCTGCATTGCTCTCTGTGAGGCTGCATTGCCCGGGAGGAGTGAGTGAATTGCCTTGAGAGGAGACACTGCAATGCGCCCTGTGAGGCTGCATTAGAAACACAGAAAATGGGTGTAGGAGTTGGCCATTCGGCCCTTTGTGCCAGCACCGCCATTCAATATGACCATGGCTGATCATCCAAAATCAGTACCCCGTTCCTGCTTTTTCCCCGTATCCTTTGATTCTATTAGCCCCAAGAGCTATATCTAACTCCCTCTTGAATAGATCCAGTGAATTGGCCTCCACTGCCCTCTGTGGCAGAGAATTCCACAGATTCACAACTCTCTGGGTGAAAAAGTTTATCCTCATCTCAGTCAGAAATGGCCTACCGCTTATTCCTAAACTGTGACCCCTGGTTCTGGACACCCCCAACATCGGGAACATTTCCCCTGCATCTAGCCTGTCCAATCCCTCAAGAATTTTATATGTTTCTATAAGATCCCCTCTGATCCTTGTAAATTTCCATGAATACAAGCCCAGTCGACCCATTCTTTCATCATATGTCAGTCCCGCCATCCCGGGAATTAACCTGGTGAACCTACGCTGCACTCCCTCAATAGCAAGAATGTCCTTCCTCAAACTGCACACAATACTCCAGGTGCGGTCTCACCAAGGCCCTGTACAACTGCAGTAGGACCTCCTTGCTCCCATACTCAACTCATCTCGCTATGAAGGCCAACATGCCATTAGCTTTCTTCACTGCCTGCTGTACCTGCATGCTTACTTTCAGTGACTGATGTACAAGTTCACCCAGGTCTTGTTGCACCTCCCCTTTTCCTAATCTGACACCTTTCAGATAATAATCTGCCTTCCTGTTCTTGCCACCAAAGTGGATAACCTCACATTTATCCACATTATACTGCATCTGCCACGCATCTGCCCACTCACCCAACCTATCCAAGTCACCCTGCAGCCTTATAGCATCCTCCTCGCAGTTCACACTGCCACCCAGCTTGTGTCATCCGCAAACTTGGATATTTTACATTTAATTCCTTCATCTAAATCGTTAATATATATAGTAAATAACTGGGGTCTCAGCACCCCACTAGTCACTGCCTGCCATTCTGAAAAGGACCCGTTAATTCCTACTCTTTGCTTCAATTCAATTCAATTCAATTCCTTTATTGTCATCTTGCAAGCAACAGTTGTGCAGTGCAAAACGAAAAGACGTTTCCCAGGGAATACAGGAGCATCGCACATGAAGTTTAAAACATTTAACACATAATAACAACACTAAAAACAATCCAGTCCCTGATGGAACAGTATAAAGTTAAAAAATAGATAAAGACAACGTTAAAATACAGTAAGACCAATCATAAACATGTCCGGGGTGGCTGATTTGAGTGGCCAGTGCCAGTTATTGAAGTGGCCAGTGCCTGTTATTAAAGTGTCCGTGCCAAGCCGCAGAATCAGGTGACTGTGAGTACAGAGTGGCTGTTTAGCAGCCTCACAGCATATGGCAGGAAGCTGGTTAGCAGTCTTGTAGTCCGGGCTTTGATGCTGCGATATCTCTTGCCTGATGGCAGGAGATCCAGGTGTATGTGGAGGGGGTTAAGTTTGTCCTTAGCAATTCGCTGAGCTTTTTTCCGACAGTGGCTCAGGAACAGTTCTTGTACCGAGGGTAGGGAGACGCCAATGATCTTCTCTGCTCCCCTCACTACCCTCTGCAGAGCCTTCCTGTCCGAGCAGTTGCAGGTGGAGTACCACGTATTTAAACAGTACGTGAGTACAGACTCCACCGTACCCCTGTAGAAAGTCCTGAGGATGTTGGTGGGGAGTGAGGCCTGTCTGTGACTTCCTGTCTGCCAACCAGTTCTCTATCCATGTCAATACCCTATCCCCAATATCATGTGCTCTAACTTTGCACACTAATCTCTTGTGTGGGACCTTGCCAAAGGCTTTTTGAAAGTCCAGATACAACACATCCACTGGCTCTCCCTTATCCATTCTACTTGTTACATCCTCAAAAAAATCCAGAAGATTAGTCAAGCATGATTTCCCTTCATAAATCCATGCTGACTTTGACCGATCCTGTCACTGCTTTCCAAATGCGCTGCTATAACATCTTTAATAATTGACTGAAGCATCTTCCCCACTACCGATGTAAGGCTAACTGGTCTATAATTCCCTGTTTTACATTGGAGTCACGTGAGTGATTCCGTGAAGAAGCCCCACCAGTCCGCAAGACAATAAGTCTTTCGCATGGCGAAGCACCGGACTGGCAGGCGCGTTGCTCCTGCCAGCGGTAAGTTTAAACCTGCAGGTAAGTTTTGTATTTTTTACCAGGTTGTGTTTTTCTTGCAGGAATCTCTTTTTATAAGAGGTTTCCTGCTGGATATGTTGGGGCGAAGTCCGGACGGGCCGTGCGAAACCGGTTATGGGCCGTGGGGAATTGATACTCCGGTCAGCACCGCGGAAGCGCGGGTAACCGGCGGGCCGTCGGGTTCGCTACCGCAGTGTCCGCTGTGGTTCCCGTGGAGGGGGTGAATCCAGCAGCGGTATCGCCACCAGAGTCGATGACAGTGCGGTCAGCGGGTCCCAGACCGATGGTGTGCCCATGAAAAGAGGTAAATCCAACAATAAGTCGGGCAGGCCTATGGACTCGGGGAGTCAGGCCAGGAGGGTTCCCCTCCTTCAATGGGTAGCGTCTTCGGACGTTTGGCCCACATGGAGCACCCGATGGAGAGGTTGCTCCACAATGATACGCTCCAAAGGAGGGAGTTATCAGCCCGGGTCTCCTCGAGGGCCCGTGGCAGCAGCACGTGTTTCAGGGCTGTCCAGGAAAAAGCTCCTGATGGAGAGGATGCTCCATCACGATATGCTCCAGCAAGAGGAGCTTTATATCCGCGGGTCTCCTCGGGGGGCCCGTGGCAGCAGCACCTGTTGAAGGGCTGCTGATGTCTCCCTCTCAGAGGAGAGGAGCATGCGGGGTCAGTTTCTGACTCATGAGGAATGTATAGCCGGAGGACATACCACGAGGCAGGGGCCTGCGGCAGCACCTGTTCAGGGCTGTCTACGAATCTCCCTCTCTGTGGAGGGGAGTGCGAGTGGTCAGTGGGTAACTGACGTCAAATTCTAAAGTATGTCCGTGGAACGTACTGGAGCACATGAGTATGGATTCAAGAGAGTCCTCGCAAACGAAGGTGGCAGAATACCCGGAAGGGGCCAGAGTTCCCCTCATGCTCCAAGTGCCGGGAATGAACAGCACTATCAGGGGTGACATTAAAGACCAGCCGCCGAATCTTCTCTTCAGGTAAGACCTATTCAACAGGTAAAACCTGGATGAGGAAGCAAAAGCTGTCGGACCTATCAAGGTACCAATGATGAGCAAAGCTTCATCGTTGTGGCGACAACACACCCCACGCCTCCATTGGCAGTAAGCAGTTCACTGAAGTTGGTGGCAGCATGAAAGCTGGGCAGAGGTCTTCAAGCCGAGGTCCAAGTCGGTCTCAGGAAAAATATGGGACCATCTACAAGTTGGTAATATTTACACTTGTTTTTTTGTACAAATGATAATGATAACATGTGTTTAGTTTATGTGTTGTATGAAAGTGGCATTCCTCTTGATAAGGATGGAAGGGGCCCTAGTGGCCTTACAACACACAAATGGTTGTGGCATCTAACCATGTAAAACTGCACAATACTAGAGTTCCAAGCACGGAATTGGGGCCAGAATTGTCTATCGAGGCAGGCTCAGAGTTATGGCCAGAGTTGTCTTTCGAGGCAGGCTCAGTGTTATCGCCAGGATTGGTTTTCAAGACGGGCTCGGAAATCGGGCCAGAGTTGTTGCTAGAGCAGGTACGGAATTGGCGTGGCCTGTTCATTGTGAAAGATGCAGAATGTCGTTTAACTCGCATGTGCTGTATAAATTTTCCAAATAGGAAACTTCGCATCTGATTTCCATAAGATGTTCCCATTTACAGGGATCACTGGAGACATTTGAAATGTATCTGGATAAGGGCAATGATAAAAAATATTGCAAAATGGGTTAACTTCAGTTCCCAGGTTATTTACCAAATTACTAAAACCGATGCTTGGACTGCTCAGAGCTCAAAAACATTTGTTATGTCTTGCATGGAGGATATTCTAACGCTGTATGTTGCTAAAATCAACAGTTTCAGCCTCAACCTATATTTAAGAAAAATTAAGGTGATACCAACTAGACTTGTTGATCATTGGGATTTACCTTTAACTATTAATTAGCCTGTGACTCCACCCTGGGGTAAGAGATTGGAATTAATAGGAGCCTGTAACAATCTTGTTGTGATAAAGCAGCCTTTATTTCATCAAGTGTAATTGGCAATATAGTAGCTGTGATTCAACTGTGCAAGTGGGGGAAGCTTACATCGTGCAAAGTAGTAATCTCTCAAGTGTCATGTAGGTCTTTGTGACAGACCTTATGCTATTACCAGCTGAAGCTACCAGTCATAATGGTGGACGAACAGTATTCAGCATTGCCTCAATAGTCTGGTCAGTAAAATTTCAGTTATATTATAAACTGATGGGGCTCTAAGGTGGAAAATTATGAATGTCATCTCTTGTTCGGAGGCGGAGGAGATTTGCATGAGTTAACAATTATTCAGTTATTGGTATGAACTACCTATAGACACTAGGTGCATTCTATAAGTTAAAGGGTTATTGAGTGAATATGCATAATCTGCATGCTCAACGTTGAGTTGATACACTATGGTGGGTGCAATCAAGACAGAATATCCTGTAAGAATTTACCTAATCTCATTTTGCGTTGGAGTATCATCACGTACAATCAATGACAACACAAAATGGGTATTGGATCACAAAGTATTTAATGAAATTATGGATCGATGGAACACCGAATATCGATAAGTTTGTTTCCAGGCTCATTTACCGGTTGCAAAAATATGTGACGTGACAACAGGGGCGAAAGATACATTCTCGCTACAAGGAGAAGGAAGTTATTTTTGTCTCCTTCCATTTTGCCTCATCAGTCGGGTCTTGCAATAAAGTCAGCAAGATCCCACTTTAGGTTGTCGTTCTGACTGGCCTATGCTTCCCGCTTTTGTTGGGAATAATATACAACCTTTTACAGTTATTCTAAACGTAAAACTTTGCTGATTCAGCCTGTGGCTCGGGAAACCAGCCTCTGCATGATAAAATCAATTTATTGACATAGATTCTGAGTAGACTGCTCCTGCGGCTCGGATTTTCAGACCGATCCATGTCTGTGCTCACTGCAGATTGCAGGGATAGCACCAAAAAAGAAAAGCATTACATTTCCTCTTCAGGAGATGGGAAGCGTTTTGTTTGAATGTTAATGTTACATCTAATACGGTACAGATAACTGACGTCTTGGAGTTCGTTCCAAATGAATCTTTGACAATAAATTAAGTTATAGGACCATTAACTGTGCCCAACGTGTCTTCCCATCATATTTGCTGCAGGGAAAGAGACATATTCTGTCGGGTTTCACCCTCTGATACCGAGTTTATAAAGGATATCTTTCACACAAGTTCTCCCAGGACAAGCACAGGGCAGTATGGGATATGGAGGTGGTATTAACACTATTTCACCAGGGGGCTCCAACTATATCCTTAGCGTTGGCTCGACTCTCATAAGGTAGTTATCCTCATGGCGCTGGTCTCAGCGCAACGGGTTCAGTCACTATATATTGTGACTGGACAGGATGGTTACATCTGCAAATAATATTATATTTTAATGTTTAGTTAAGCAGGGCAGACGTGAGGTCTCAAACTTGTTTCATGGCATACCCCATGGACCTTCAGTTATGTATAGTCACACATATACAACAATACGTCAAGGTCACCAAGAGCCTTAGAGGCTCTGAACTAGCAATGTTTGTTAATTACAAAAACCTTATACGAAGGTATTGGTTCAGACCATCTCCAGGTGGTTAAAATGGGTTTTGGCTCATGCCAGGAGTAGATACTGATATTTTTTCAAATCTCACTCCACCAGGGTTGCTACAACATCAGCAGCAAAGGTTATGTACGTTCCGCTGGACCACATCCTAGCGGCTGCAGGATGGTCGAACGAACAAACTTTCTGAACATTTCATAATAACCTATTGCCAGATTAGGGGTATTTGCCAACTCTATTTTAGGTTCAGTGGTTTTACTCCCGGATGAGAGGAGTTACTATTATTATTATTTATTCATTATGAATGTTTCCCTCATCTGTCAATTAAGGCAGTTGTGTCTGTGTGGACTCGATCTCACGGCATGAAACCACAGAGCTTTGAAATCTTCACGGAATCACTCACGTGACTCCGAAGTAAAATAGTAAGATTAAATGAGAACTTACCAGTTTGAAGTTTGATCTTTATTTTATGAGGAGTTACGATGAGCGATTACGTGCCCTCCGTTTCCAACCCTCGTATCATAAAGATCATCTGGTAGTTCTAGTCTTCTCTAAGTCTTACTATGTTACTTCGACTACTGTTATCTGTGATTTCACACTGCTGCTTTGAAGATTGACGCGCATGCGGACTGGCGGGGCTTCTTCACGTAATCGCTCATAAAATAAAGATCAAACTTCAAACTGGTAAGTTCTCGTTTAATCTTACTATTTTCTCTCTCCCTCCTTTCTTAAAAAGTGGAGTTACATTGGCTCCCCTCCAGTCCACAGGAACTGATCCAGAGTCGAGAGAACATG
Source organism: Malacoraja senta (assembly GCA_038087875.1). Lineage (NCBI taxonomy): Eukaryota > Metazoa > Chordata > Chondrichthyes > Rajiformes > Rajidae > Malacoraja > Malacoraja senta. The sequence continues at coordinate 26,572 of JAXLNO010002848.1, read as the reverse complement.
GGATCACCAATGCATCCACGATTTCTATCATTGCTCTTGGAGGCAGGAGTGCATTGCTCCCTGCGAAACTGCATTGACCCTGTGAGGTGGCATTGCCCCGAGAGGAGAGAGGGCATTGCACCTTGAGAAGCTGCATTGACCCTGGGAGGAGGCAGTGCATTGCCACAACGCCCGGCACGTCCCAGCAAAGGAAGGAACTGCAGATGCTGGTTTACACCAAAGATAGACACAAAACGCTGGAGTAACTCGGCGGGACAGGCAGCATCTCTGGAGAAAAAGCAATAGGTGACATATTGGGTCGAGACCGTTCTTCAGACTGAGAGTTATGTTCATAAGTGATAGAAGCAGAATTAGGCCATTTGGCCCATCAAGTCTGCTCCATCATTCAATCATGGCAGATCTGTCTCTCTCTCCGAACCCTAACTGCACAATCCAATCGGCTGAGAGAGTGATGATAACATTGGAAACACCCACATTTATACCCCCCCCCCTTAATTGCCCCCATCTGAAAAGATCTGGAGTAACATCCTGAAGATACAAGATGTTTGTTTCCTGATACACAATCTCAACTCTAAATGTCGGCCTTCTCCCTGCCTACCATAAGTTCATAAGTTATAGGAGCAGAATTAGGCCATTCAGTCCATCAAGTCTACTCCACCATTAAATCATGGCTGATCCATCTATCCCTCCTAACCCCATTCTCCTGCCTTCTCCCCATAACCCCTGACACCCGTACTAATCAAGAATCTATCAATCTCCGCCTTAAAAATGCCGAATGACTTGGCCTCCACAGCCATCTGTGGCAATGAATTCAACAGATTCATCACCCTCTGATTAAAGAAATTCCTCCTCATCTCCTTCCTAAAGGTATGTCCTTTTATTCTGAGGCTGTGCCCTCTAATCCTATGTCTGCATTCGCACAAAATCTTATAAGATTAGGAGCCTAATCTTATAATCAAGATCTTGATAATCTGGTATCATCCATCTTGGCTGTCTCTTCACCCTTCCAAGAAATTGCAGAGAGTTGTGGACACAGCCCAGACCATCACACAAACCAACCTCCCTTTCATTGACTCCATCTACTCCACGCTGTCTCAGCAAGGCCAGCACCAAAATCAAGGACCAGTCTCACCCAGGCCACTCCCTCTTCTACAGACAAGAGGTACAGAAGTGTGAAAACGCACACCTCCAGATTCAGGGACAGTTTCTTCCCAGCTGTTATCAGGCAACTGAATCATCCCATCACCAACTAGAGAGCGGTCCTGAGCTACTATCTACCTCATTGGTGACCCTCGGACTATCTTTAATCGGACTTCACTGGACTTTACCTTGCACTGTTCGTTATTCCCTTTATCCTGTATCTGTACACTGTGGAGTGGGCAGGTGCTACAGACCTGCACGGGAAGGTAGACGCTCCCACCCCCACGAGTCTCGGGCAGATGGGGCTCGTCAGCCTGGGAAGGCAGTCCATCTAGGAGAGGGAAAACTCTGCTGTAAAACCCCCACTGCCTTGTGGCCATATCCAGTCATGGAAAATGCTCCAGGAGTAAACCTCAAGAAAATCCGGAGTCCCTAAGGCAGTTTGTCGTTGTCTACAACCTCGCTCTAGCAGCTCCTGCGACGGCGCTGGTGCCAAACTGTAACGAGCCTGCTGTTCCTTTGGATCGATCAGCGACGTGGAGAGGGAGGGACGTGCTGCATGGGCAACAGCCTGTCCTCCAGATGACATCGCCCAGGCTTGCATCCGACCAGAATGCATCACCTACGGTCGGTCATGACCGAGCGGGGCCTACCACTACACTGTGGGACGGCTCGATTGTAATCATGTGTAGCCTTTCCGCTGACTGGATAGCAGGCAACAAAAATAGCTTTGCACTGTACCTCGATACACGTGATGATGAAGTGACCGACGTTCCCCAAGAGCTTCCCGACGAGATGATGCTGGAATGGGGCAATTCTTTGTGTGCTGGTCCACTATCCACCATCACCCGATACTGTCACCCCATTTCTTTATTTTTTAATATTTTACTAATATTAAATATTAGTATACAAATAATAGTAAGCGACAATTTAATTACAGATTTCTTACATAACTTCAGTTAAATTTTTTTTTTTTTGTTAAGAATAAAGATAAAGAGAGAAAAAGATGAGAGAAACTATAATCTAATTATAGGGAAAGAGGAGACGCAAAAGGAAACTACCAATAACAGGATTGTGGAGATAGATCCAGGAGATATTAAGTATAACTATTCATCCAATCCCAAACTCAGGTTTCAACCCTGATTTTGTGTTGAACCAATTCATTTTTTCAAAAATTCAATAAATGGAGCCATATTCTAACAAATAATTCTGGTTTGTCAATTAAGACAAATCTTATTTTTTCCAAATGCAAGGTCTCAGTCATTTCCATAATCCACATTTTAATTTTGGGGGATGCTGGTTTTTTCCAAAATTGTGGTATTAATTTTTTCACAGTTATTAGACTGTAATCAAGACATTCTCATGTTCTCATACGATAAGTCAATCGTAAAGTTTTTGCTATGTTCTGATAATCCTAATATTATTAAGTTTGGCTCTGGGTCTAGTTGGATATTGATAACTTCAGAAATAATTTTTTAAATGTTCGCCCAAAAATTTTGAATTTTTATACGTTACAAAGGTATGCGTTACGTTGGCTTCTTGAAATTGACATACCCCACTTCTTAAAACCTCTTTGTTTCCTTACACATCCAGCACCATCTTTAACTGCACTCGTGACATTGGACTTTGTCTGTGGAACTGGTGCGCTACAATGCTGAGAACTATATTCTGCACTCTGTATCTTCCCCTTTGCTCTACCTATTGGACTTGAGTTTGACGATTGTATTTATGTGTGGTAGTATCTAATCTATTTGGATAGCAGGCAAAACAAGGCTTTTCGACGAGTGTACTAGGGTACAGCAAATAGCTTTGTTTTGCAAGCTATCCAAACAGATCAGAAATACCACACATAAATACAATTAAGTCAAACTCCAGTACAATAGGTAGAGCAAAGGGGAAGATACAGAATGCAGAATATAGTTCGCAGCATTGTAGCTCATCAGTTCCAGAGACAAAGTCCAATGTCCACAATGGGGTAGAGGTGAATCGGACAGTACCCTAGCTTATGGAAGGACCGTTCAGAAGCCTGATAACAGAGGGGAAGAAACTGTTCCTGAGTCTGGTGGTGCGCGCTTTCAAGCTTCTGTACCTTCTGCCGGACGGGAGCGGGGAGAAGAAGGAATGACCGGGGTGGGACAGGGACAAGTCTTTGATTATGTTGGCTGCTTTCCCGAGGTGGCATGAAGTGTAGATGTCAGGATGTACAGATCCGGAGTTTGATTTAGAGTCATAGATTGAAACAGTACAGAAACAGACCCTTCGGCCCAACTTGCCTAAGCCGACCAAGATGTCCCATCTACACTAGTCTACACCATCTACACTAGTCCCAGCTGCCCACGTTTGGCCCATATCCATCTAAACCTTTCCTAGCCATGTCCCTGGCTTTTAAATGTTGATTTTAAATGTACAATTTGATTGTATTTATGTATAGTATTGATTGATGTGTTTGGACAGCATGCAAAACAAAGCTTTTCACTGTACCTCGATACATGTGACAATACTAAACACAAACCTAAAATCAGATCTCCCCTCAACCTCCAATACGCTGGAGAAAACAATCCGTTCATCCAACCTCTCTTTCCAGCTATTACCCTCCAATCCACGTGGCATTCTGGCAAACCTTACCTATGATGAAGCCGAATAAAGTTACAAAAATAAGGACAAATTAAAATAGGGTTCTGGGCTAGCTTACAGCTTATATTTAGTGTCAAATTAGGCTTGCCTCGGGTTGCAGTGTGTGGGATAATAAATACCATAACATTGTCTCCCAAGTGAGGAAGTGACAGAGAAAGAAACAGCTAGTCACATCTTTGAAGTAAGATGCCATAAGACAAATGGCCAATGTTTATGGGGGAGGAGGCAATAAAGGAAGAGAGAAACAGCTAGTCACATCTTTGAAGTAAGATGCCATGAACCAAATGGCCTATGTTTATGAGGAACCAAGTGACAGAGAGGAAGCAGCGAAAGAGCTAGGGTGATCTCTTTTAAGATAAAATGACCTGAGACAAATGGCCAATGTTTTTAGTATATCTTGTACCATGTAAACAAAAGGCCTTTGATGTGATGCATTCTGTGGAAACCTTTTCCTGTACCTCTGACCATGACTAATGTTTGTGGAATGTGCTAAGGTGACAAAAAAACACTATATAAGACAATGTAATTCTGTTGTTCAGAGAAGGGGACCGAGGACAGTCGAGTGTCTACATTGGTCACTTAGCTGGAATTCTCGCTCCCTTCCATCGGCCGATGTTAAGTACAGTTTTGAACTGGTCTACCAAACAGTTTGTGTGGTGTCTGTTTATTAAGAAGCGAACCTGTTTAGTTGTTATAAAAGTAACTTTTTCATTGGCGTTTTTTGGCAGGCCTCGCTGGGACCCCATCAACAGCTGACTGTGCAAGAGGTTGCAGAGGTTGCCGGGATTGGAAGGGAGATAACTGAGCTCTATCGGCCCCCTTGTAAGACCGACTCCCTAGAAACTCCCGGGAACGTCTGTGATCCTTCATCAGAGGTTGATCCAGGTTCCCTGCCGAGGTTCTTAGCAACAGACCAAGGTAAGACCAGTTGGGCTTTATAGGGGTTTTTTTTAAGAAGGGATTGTGTATGTATTTTAAAGACAGGATTGTGCATGTATTTTTAAGAAGGACGTGAGTGGTTTCTCTTTCTCTCTCTCTCTGTCTATCTCTCTTTGTTTTCTTTTTTTTTCCTTCTCTCTCTCTCTCTCTACTAAGGGCTCATCGGCCTCGTTGAGATATCCGTGATTTGTCGGGTTGAGATACGGGGGTTGAGGTGTGCGTCTGGCTTATTGAGACATCCGAAGAGTTGTCGGATTGAGAAATAAGTGGCGTTGTATATTAAAGAGTAAGAAGTCTGCCAGGTTGAGAAACGGGGGTCTCGGTTAGCGGGTCTGCTTCGTTGAGACACATGGGGCTTATTTTAGGCATTGTCTGTAAAGCCAACCGTCTTGAACCTGGGTTTTAGGATGGACGGTGATTTTAAACTAGACAAACAAATAGGCGTGGTGGTTAAGTCCAGCTTCTTTCACCTAAGGAAGCTGGCAAAGGTGAAGCCCATTCTCGAGCGGGAGCATTTTGAAACAGTAATCCATGCCTTTATTACATCTAGGCTGGATTACTGTAACGCACTCTACTCTGGAGTCGCACGAGCTTCATTGGCTCGCCTCCAGCTTGTTCAAAATGCTGCCGCTCGCCTTTTGACTGGAACTCGAAAGAGGGAGCACATTACGCCAATTTTGGCCTCCCTACACTGGCTCCCAGTGCACTTTCGAGTTCATTTCAAAATTCTTTTATTTGTTTTTAAATCCTTGAATGGGCTCGCCCCGCCTTACCTCTCTGAGCTGCTCCACCTATATGCTCCTGCCCGGTGCCTCAGGTCAGCTGATCAGCTGCTCCTTGAGGTACCAAGGTCTAAGCGGAAGCTCAGAGGGGATAGAGCTTTTTCTGTTGCTGCTCCGGCACTCTGGAACACCTTGCCGCTGCACATCAGACAGGCCCCCTCACTGTCCATCTTCAAATCCTCCCTAAAAACATATTTTTATTCTTTGGCTTTCGACACTGGCTGAGGCATTGCCCCTGTTTTTAGTGCTTTTAATGTCTTTTAATTTTTAGTGTGTTTTTTATAGTCCTTCGTTTTACGGTTTTTAATGGTTTTTAATTGTTTGTAATAGCTTTTTGTTCGTGATTTCTCATGTACAGCACTTTGTGGCAACTGTGGTTGTTTAAAGTGCTTTATAAATAAAGTTATTATTATTATTATTATTATTTTAGGTCTGCCAGGTTGAGAAACGGGGGTCTCGGTTAACGGGTCTGCTTCGTTGAGACACTTGGGTCGTATATCAAAGAGGTAAAAAAAAAATATTTTTAAAAAAAAGTCAGCCAAATTGAAAAACTGGGGTCTCGAGTAGCGAATCGGCCTGGTTGATATACTTGGAGCGATTCGGAATTAAGAAGTCTGCTTTCTCTTTCTCTTTCTCTCTATCTATCTATGGGGAATGCACTGGATAACAGTGAGGGGGGAACCCCCGTCCAACATATGTGTTATTTGAATCCTAAGTATAATAAGAAATTTAGAATGTTAAGTTACAAGTTGACCAAACGGTTGGGGGATGAAGCCTGGCCAGTAGGGGGCACATGGAATGTCGAGACAATTAAAAAAGCAGAGATGTTGATATGGGAAAGGAAGGCAGGAAAGAAATGGAAGAAGGGAATTAAAATGTGGAAAGCAGAAGCAGAATAGAAGCATGAGGAGAGTAGAGATCGAAGTTGGATGGATACTGCATGTAAACAAGGGATAGAGTTACGAAATAAGGATGGCACTATGAAAGGATGGAAAGTATTGCAACTAGAATGCCAGTGGGCGGAGGAACAAGAGAAAATAATTAAGAGACAGGCAGGAGGTGAGAAACAGGTGATGGTTAGTAAAAATAAACCCAGTACTGGTAAATCCTCTGGAGGAGACTTCATGTCTGGCACGACGACCCTGTTTGGTAGTGAAGATGAGGAGTTAGATAATCTTGGGAGACGTCCACCTCCCTACGTCCCACCAGTAGCAATGGCATCCTTACCTTTAGCAGCTCCGTCAGTAATATCCATATACCCCGAAGTTCCGACCTTACAAAGCCACGGTGAAATACTAAAGGAAGACATGAGTGAGCTGACGGACAGTGTAATTAACACGGTGGTATCAGTTGGGGAGCGAGTAAAAACATACCCTAGAAGGACTGCACAGAACCTCCCTATGAGAGGGGTGCCAAACCCTAGGGCAGGTGACGCCAATCAGGCCGATACCATGCAAATATACGCACCATGGAGACCACACGAGCAATGTATGATACGGGATAAAGCCCCAGACCGCCATAAGACCCCGAAGGAATTTGTAGAATACCTCCGCAGTACAGTAGAATATTATCAGGCTACAGACCGTGATATTTGGTCCATGACCTTGTCACTTTTGTCAGCGGCCGAACAACGGAAGTGGAAGGATGTTATGACACATCAGACGTGGCAGGCACTAAAAGCCGTGCAGGCACATACAGACAAGACAGTTTGTATAGATTTTATGATGACCAATCTGTTTGAATGTTTGAAGAAGCCAATTAACATGTCGGTGGTCCTCGATTGTAAGCCCGGTCCAAAGGAAGACCCCCAGTTGTATCTGGATCGTTTCATTAGTATCTATGGGACCTTTGCAGGAGACTCTGTATACAATGGGGGCAATAAGTCCCCAGCTTTTAATGCTATGTTAATGAGTTGTCTCCCTCTTAAAGTACAGTCAATGATTAAAACAGACTTAAACTGGTCAGACAACGACATAACCCAGATGAGACGTGCAGTAGCTGCCTTTTGGGCTGACGGTGCTGGAAACACGGCTGCCACCAATGCACCCAGAATAAAAACTGAATATTATATGTGGGATCCAGCAGCTGAGGAATCCTACCAGGCTCTGGCTGAGACCTGGGAACAGGATGCGCCCTGGTAGAGGAAGGGGTTTTCCACCCAGACCACAATGGGATAGACCACGATGGGGAGAATTCCAGGGAAGACAAAATCAAAACCACCCAGGGCAGGAACGATCACGTAGTGAGAGGGGAACTGGAGGAAGCTGTTTTCAGTGTGGGGGAAGAGGGCATTGGAAAAAGGAATGTCCCTCTGGTAAGTATGGGGAAGATGGGCTCCGTACTCTACCAACAACCCGTTTTCCCAATGACCCACCCACTTCCCTGTACAGCACCTATTCCCACTAATCGCCAACCCCGATGAAGAACCCATGTAAACATGATGCTGGGGGACACCAGAGTTCCGTTTTTGATTGATACAGGAGCAACCTCATCTACCCTGAATCAGGAGCTTGCGGCATCTCTTGGAGTTCCCATATCAGACCATGTAACACGATTATCAGGATTGGACGGGAAAGTACGGTGTTACCCACTAACTCAGCCTCTGACTGTAACCTATGGACAGGAACAATGTACCCTCCCTTTTTCCATTACACCATTTCTTGGCTGCAACCTTGCAGGCAGAAACCTATTGATAGGATTAAAAGCGGGAATTATCTGCACTGATGAGGGAATTCACCTCCAGACCCAGAAGATGATGCACACACACTTCCCAACACCTCAATGGTGGGCTATTGATCTTTTGTCAGCACCAGTCTTTGGAAATACACCCGATCCACATGTGACCTTATGTTATGATCCTACAGGTTGCAATCCCGAAATGGAAGATTACTTTAGTTCACTGATAGGGGAAGCAACTAGGGTCCACTTGATAGGAACAGTGACAGGCGAACCTGGCACTGCCTTGATCGTGCAAGTGGAGGAAGGGTTGTGGAAACAGAATGTTTCTCTAGTGGCACCTCATGTAACCACCTCAGTGAGGGCAGACCACTCAGCAAAAGAGCTGGGGTACCTCACCTACGAGTTATGCAACCAAGCAAGTAACATACTGGGTGAGCAAAATTTTTCTCAGGTAACGTTGGAATATTGGCAAGAGAACCAGGTCGTTGAAGGAGTTATCAGCCGCCAACAGCAAACGACATGGACAAACATCAGATTTGGGCGACATCACCGCATGAGGTAGGACTGACTTATTGTGTACCTGTAATGATCACGCTTAAGCCGGATGTCCGCCTCCCTGCAGTTCCCCAATATCCTTTAAAACCAGAAGCAGTGGCAGGAATACAACAGCTGGTGCAGTCTCTTTTACACCAGGGTATATTGGTGCAGTGTCACTCACCATGTAACACCCCGATCTTCCCGGTACCCAAGCCTGGACGCTCAGAGTGGAGGCTAGTACAAGACCTCTGTGCAATTAATGAGATCGTTACGCCTATGCACGCCATCGTACCGAATCCCGCAACTATCCTGTGCCAGGTTCCCGCCTCTGCGACAATCTTCACAGTTATTGACCTCCAACATGCATTCTTTTCAATCCCACTGCATCCCGATTGCCAATACCTTTTTGCCTTTACATACGAAGGACAACAATATACATGTACACGCCTGCCACAAGGTTTTGTACATTCGCCCACTCTGTTTTCCCAAGTACTAGCAGACCAGTTAAAGACATTAACCCTCCCACAAGGCTCCATTGTAATTCAGTATGTTGATGATTTACTTCTGGCCAGCTCTGATGAGGCCAGCAACATTATTGACACTGCAAAGTTATTAGAAGCGTTACATGCTTGGGGGTATGTGATCCCTCAGAGGAAAGTTAAAGAGGGCAAGAAGGAGGTTAAATTTCTTGGAGTTATGATTTAGTGCCACTGAAAGAGCACTTACTCCAGCAAGAGTGGACCCTATTGTACGATACCCAAAACCAGAAACCCCAAAACAAATGAGAGCCTTCTTGGGGTTAGTGAACTTTTGCCGTCAGTGGATTCCCAATGTTGTACTTTATACGAAGCATCTATCACCACTGGCATCTGCAAATGCCGAACGACATTTTCCCTCGATGAAAAACAGACTGAAGCCTTTATAGTCTTAAAAGATGCATTAGCCTCCGCCCCAGCCATCGGAAGACCACTGTATGACAGATTATTTCAGCTATATGTAACAATAATTCAAGACTGTGTATCAGCCGTACTGACGCAACACCATGGGGATGTTAAACGACCAGTAGCTTACTTCTCAGTTCGCCTGGATGCAGTAGCACGCGGCTACCCCCCTTGCACCCAGATTTTGCCTGGTATACATGCCGCTATCTCAGCTGCTGCAAACATAACTTTACATCAACCGGTAATCGTATTTACAACTCATTGTGTCGCTGCATTAATGAATGCAAGCCAAACAAAATATCTCACCCAGGCACGCCTGGGCCGCTATGAACTGGCATTGTTGAATAATCCAAATTTGACCTTTCAGCATTGTTCTACAATAAATCCATCTGCCTTTTTGACGGAGCCACCCGAGCCTTGCACAGAGCCGCCCCACAATTGTGAGATGGCCAATGACTTATTAACAAAAACACGGGAAGGATTGTCTGATATCCCATTGGAAGGCAACATACCATCATGGTTTGTCGATGGCTCCTCTATGGTTATCCCTGAAACAGGACAGCGGGCTTCTGGCTATGCAGTAGTAAACGGGTCACAGATGATTTTGGAAGAAGGAAGGTTTCAGTTTCCGTTATCAGCGCAACAGGCAGAATTATTTGCCCTAACTCGAGCCTGCATATTAGCAACGGACAAACAAATTAACATCTATACTGATTCCCGATACGCCTTCGGCGTTGCTCATGACTTTGGCGCTCTCTGGCAACACAGAGGATTCCTGACCTCGGCAGGAACACCCATTAAGAATGCCCTTTTTGTGTGTAATTTGCTTACGGCGTTGATGCTACCAGATCAGCTGGCCATTATTAAATGTACTGCACACACGGGTGCTGGGGACCCTATAGCAAAAGGTAATGAATTGGCCGATAGTGTATCCAAGCAAGCAGCCTGTACATCCAAATGCGTGGTGACATCTGGTAAACAGATACTAGCAAATAGAACGGTCCTGCCAGATATGAGGGAGGTATGTACATTACAGAGGGACGCCTCTGATAACCAAAAACAACTATGGAAACAAGAGGGCTGTGCCATTGACTCCACCACAGGTCTTTGGCTCACCCCGCTTGGGCAAGTTTGTGTATCTGATGCATTTTTACCTGTTTTACTAACATATATTCACTCACTTACCCATGCTGGTAAGGATGGAATGATAAGGATGACAAAAGAGACGTGGTGGCACCCAAAAATCCGGCAAGAGGCACTGAAGCAGGCCTCTGAATGTAAAATTTGCCAACGAAATAATCCAGGCAAACCAATTAGGATACCCTCAGGGGTGACGCCAATGCCATCACGACCGTTTGAATGCATACAGATTGATTTTATTGAAATGCCAAGGGCCCAGTGTTATAAATATTGCTTAGTTATTTTAGATTTATTTAGCAGGTGGATTGAAGCTCTACCAACCACTAATAATACTGCTGAAACTACGGTAACATTGTTGTTAAGGGAAGTTATTCCCAGGTTTGGCCTACCTACTGTCATAAGCTCGGACAATGGTCCCCATTTTATTGCCAGTATTAATAAGGAAATATGTGCACATTTTAATATCCGACAGCAATTTCACTGTGTACACCACCCACAGGCATCTGGGATGGTGGAAAGAGCCAATGGGGCATTAAAAAACAAAATTACCAAGCTGATGGGAGAAATGGGACAGACATGGATTAAAGTATTACCCTTAGCATTATTTGAAATGAGGGTAACTCCCCACAGTGTTACAAAGCTATCCCCAGCAGAAATTATCTACGGTAAACCTCTACGAACCCCCTGGGGAGCAAGCATTACTCATGAAGGAACCTTAGATTTACACGCATTAAACGATGAAATAATTACCTATGTTCAACGACTCACCCATATTCTGTCAGCATTACATTTACAGGTAAAGGAGTCCCAGAGGCCGCTACCTGATGCTGACCAGTGCGAAATAGTCCAACCAGGGGACTACGTACTTATCAGAAATTGGAACCGCAAGAAACACGGCCCCCATTGGAACGGACCATGCCAGGTGCTACTGACTACACCAACAGCAGTGAAGGTTGAAAACCATCCACGTTGGATACATCTCTCCGACTGCAAAAAGATTGGATACAAGGATGGCACGAGTGATGTTCGCTCTACTGACGATCCTAACCATGGCCAGGGTAACAAGGACTAATACCTATCTGGCTATGAGCCATGAGTTTGCCGTACGGGCACATGGGACTGAATGTTGGGTATGCACCGGTGTTCCGACTAGCAGTAAGGAAGGAATTCCCCTGGTCCCCATTCCATTAAACCTTACCGAGAGACTAGCGATGAGGTGCTTTTGTAACTCTGCTAAAAAATCGTCATGCCTAAAAATCATACTGATAACAAATACCAAAAACGAAACAATAAACATCACCTATGGAGGCCCAAAATACAATAATTTTGAAGGATGGTACACCCCTCCCTTCAAAGGAGATTGGAAATTGAACGTGACAAATGCAGCAGATATACCCTGACTACAGATAGTAAAAGATCCGCACAGGCCAGTTAATACTACCTGTTTTTGCCACCACCAAGGCACAGGTGTATTCTTGGGAAACAGTACTTGTACGTCAACTCAGACAGCCACCATTATCGGCCCACCCCGACCAGTTAATGGCACATATTTTGTATGTGGATCCTGGGCCTACCCATGGTTACCAGGAATGCCGCCGGCTGACGGGGCAGCTTGGGAATGACTAAAAGGACCCCATCACTGGAAAGGGTGTTGTTATGTTGCATATGTGGTCCCACGTATGAGAAGCATGAGCCAGTTGCACCGGCACACGGGGATTTCCAAGCGAAGCCTAGCAAAGGCTGAGCAATTTTTTATGATACTCTTCCCGTCCTTTGGTAGTATAATAGTGTCACGGGAACTAATTAAAATGGCCTCCGCTTTAGAGACACTTGCTAATGCCACTGCCATCTCCTTGAGTGCAACCCAGGAGGAGGTAGAAGGGGTAACAGCTGAAATGGTAGCTATTAGGACCGTAGTATTACAAAATAGAATGGCCTTAGATTTTATCCTGGCAGAAAAAGGAGGGGCATGTGCAATAATAGGTCGAGAATGTTGCACCTTTATTCCCGATGCTTCCTCCAACATTACCAACTTAGCTACCCATATCAGAATGGAAGTAGCTAAAATAAGGAAGGTAGGAGCTGAATTCCATGGTTATAGCTCCGGTGGAGTTTGGTGGCCATTTAATATGTTTGGAGGGACTTGGGGAATGATTGTCCACTATGGATTGATTGTATTACTAGTTGTACTCGTAATTTGTCTGATGCGATGCTTATGGTCTTTCATATGTACTCGGCAAGGACTGTAGTTATCAAAACTTTGATAAAAGGATGGAATGATGAAGCCGAATAAAGTTACAAAAATAAGGACAAATTAAAATAGGGTTCTGGGCTAGCTTACAGCTTATATTTAGTGTCAAATTAGGCTTGCCTCAGGTTGCAGTGTGTGGGATAATAAATACCATAACATTGTCTCCCAAGTGAGGAAGTGACAGAGAAAGAAACAGCTAGTCACATCTTTGAAGTAAGATGCCATAAAACAAATGGCCAATGTTTATGGGGGAGGAGGCGATAAAGGAAGAGAGAAACAGCTAGTCACATCTTTGAAGTAAGATGCCATGAACCAAATGGCCTATGTTTATGAGGTACCAAGTGACAGAGAGGAAGCAGCGAAAGAGCTAGGGTGATCTCTTTTAAGATAAAATGACCTAAGACAAATGGCCAATGTTTTTAGTATATCTTGTACCATGTAAACAAAAGGCCTTTGATGTGATGCATTCTGTGGAAACCTTTTCCTGTGCCTCTGACCATGACTAATGTTTGTGGAATGTGCTAAGGTGACAAAAAAACACTATATAAGACAATGTAATTCTGTTGTTCAGAGAAGGGGACCGAGGACAGTCGAGTGTCTACATTGGTCACTTAGCTGGAATTCTCGCTCCCTTCCATCGGCCGATGTTAAGTAAAGTTTTGAACTGGTCTACCAAACAGTTTGTGTGGTGTCTGTTTATTAAGAAGCGAACCTGTTTAGTTGTTATAAAAGTAACTTTTTCACCTACACCCTCAACCTTCAGTCTGAAGAAGGGTCCTGATATATATCCAGCTGTCCAATCCCTCCACAGATGCTGCCTGACCCACTGAGTTCCTCCACCACTTTGTATTTAGCTCAGGATTCCAGCATCTGCAGTTCCTCCTGCCCCCTGCTCCTCTTGGCTCAGTCCCTCTTGAGAGGGGTGTCCGCAAACCAGCTCAATGTTGTTGAAATCTAATGAGCTGCTCGCCCTGCGATGGGAAAGGTGCCATTGTGCTGGAAAGGGTTGCAAAGAGGATTTACCAGGATGTTGCCAGGACACGAGGGCCTGAGCTACAGGGAGAAGTTGGGCAGGCTGGGACTTTATTCTTTGGAGAGCAGGAGGCTGAGGGGTGATCTTACAGAGGTGTATAGAATCATGAGGGTGAATGCACAAGACTCTTTTACCCAGAGTGCGGGTAATTGAGAACCAGAGGATATACAGACGATTTCAGCTGAGAGAAGATTGATTTAATAAGAATCTGAGGGGCAGCTTTTTCACACAGAGGGTGGTGGGCGTATGGAATGAGCTGCCGGAGGTTATACCCTCAGACTATCTTTTATCGGACTCCCCTGGGCTTTATCTGGCACTAAACGTGATTCCCTTTATCATGTAACTGTGTACACAGTGGACGGCTCGATTGTAATCATTTAGTCTCTCCGCTGACTGGATAGCACGCAACACGAAAGCTTTTCACTGTACCTCGGTACACGTGGCAATAAACTAAACTAAACGAAACTAAAGGAGGCAAGTGAGGTAGATAGACTGGGAGCCGGAGAGGAGGGGGAGGGAGTCGGTGATGGCCGTGGACGCTGGACAAAGGGACGGTGAGAAGAACCGGGGGGGGGGGGGGGGGCTTACATTCCGCACCCTCGAGGTCGGCTGCGGGAGGTGTCCCCCCCCCTCCCCTCCACACACCCGGGGCAGGAAGGCTGAAGGTGGGTGGGCGAGGAGAGGGACGCCGGTTCACGGAACGACCAGAATGGAGGAGACGGCTGCTACGGGCCTTTGTGGCCAACTCCAGCTGGGTCTGGGAAATGACCCCAAAACCTGGCCCCTCTTGCACATGGACTCAGTGGGCTGTTTCTATACATTGTGTACTAACTGTGGGACTGTGCTTATGTACGGGATAGTCTGGCTGAACTGTGTGCAATAAATATACATTTCACTGTACCTGGTACATGTGATAATAAAGAAACCATTGAACCTCCCCTTTCATACCCCTAGAAGGCGCAGTGGTAGAGTTGCTGCCTGACAGCGCCAGAGACCCGGGTTCGATCCTGACTGCGGATGCTGTCTATACAGAGATTGTACCTTCTCCCCGTGACCACGTGGGTTTTCTCTGGGTGCTCCGGTTTCATCCACCCACTCCAAAGATGTAACGATTTGTAGGTTAATTGGCTTCGTAACAATAGTAAATTCTCCCTAGTGTGTGTGGGATAATGTTAGTGTGCAGGGATCGCTGGTTGACCCGGACTCACTGGGCTGAAGGGTCTGTTCACCCGCGCTGTATCTCTAAATGAAACTAAACAACACTAAACTAGACAAAATGTGTAGGAAGGAACTACAGACGCTGGTTTAAACCAAAGATAGTCACAAAAAGCTGGAGTAACTCAGCGGGGGAAGTAGCATCTCTGGAGAGAAGGAATGGGTGACATTTTGAGTCGAGACGCTTCTTCAGACTCAATATGAGTGATCTCATTCTATCCACTGCCGCTGCCTGTTTCGCTGAGTAACTCCAGCTTTTTGTGTCAATCTAAACTAATCTAGATGCTGGCAATCCTTCCTGTTCCCGCTCTGTCCTCAATGGAGAATCGAGAATGCCATCTCATTTCTATTGCCTCCGCGGATGCTGACTGACCCGCTGAGTTCTTCCAGCGTTGAGTTTGGGTTCTAGTCGGGAACATCTACATCTCTGGTTCCACCCCACAAGCGAGGGGGGAATTACAGTGAGCCGGCCACAAGAGGGCGGCCTTGAGCCAGAATCGGCACATAGACCTCTCTTAGATGGCCAAGGATGTTCCTACACGGAGTCCCTCTGTGCCATGGACCTCTGTCGGTCAGAGGTCATCGATGGTACAGACCAGGGGTGGGGAACCTGCAGCCTTAAGGCCGCATGCCGCATTCTAGGCCATTAAGTGCGGCCTTTTGAATGAATCCAAATTTTGTAGAACAAATCCTTTTATTTTTATTAATATGTTCATCTTTTATTATTTTTATTTTAATCTTAAAATGAACGCATTTTAAAATACCAAAGAGTAAAAGAAGATTCAACGAAATAATCCTCCCCGACTGACGGCCACATTTAAAACATTAGTAAGTCATGAGGGCTATTTTAACACTTGTTAAACTCATGATTTAGTTCTAATGCGACTTTAGACTGCGTTAACTTTGACATGCACGAGAAATGCTTTCTTGCTTTTCAACCACTTATTGCTGCAAATCTACATTCTCCTTCCCAACCCAAATCAAGACGCCCTTAAGGTCACAAATGACGGATACCCATCTAGAAGATCAGCTGAAACTGCGTACCTCCATGTTGCAACCACATATTCATAGAAACATAGAAACATAGAAAATAGGTGCAGGAGTAGGCTATTCGGCCCTTCGAGCCTGCACTGCCATTCGATATGATCATGGCTGATCATCCAACTCAGTATCCTGTACCTGCTTTCTCTCCATACCCCCTGATCCCTTTAGCCACAAGGGCCACATCTAACTCCCTCTTAAATATAGCCAATGAACTGGCCTCAACTACCTTCTGTGGCAGAGAATTCCAGAGATTCACCACTCTCTGTGTGAAAAATGTTTTTCTCATCTCGGTCCTAAAAGATTTCCCCCTTATCCTTAAACTGTGACCCCTTGTTCTGGACTTCCCCAACATCGGGAACAATCTTCCTGCATCTAGCCTGTCCAACCCCTTAAGAATTTTGTAAGTTTCTATAAGATACCCCCCTCAATCTTCTAAATTCTAGCGAGTACAAGCCGAGTCTATCCAGTCTCACTGCAAATGCTTTCCCACAAAAAGCAGTCACAACAAAGTCATTAAAAGGTTAATTAACTTTAGAATTAACAATTTTTTTTCATTTTCTTGAAGTTAGTACATAGTAGTTAGATTTTTACAAAATAATGTACATTTTGAAGTATATCTAATTGAAGTTTCTTGAATGCGGCCTTATTAGGTTACAACTAACTTAATGCGGCATTCCAACATGAAAAGGTTCCCCACCCCTGATACAGACCGATCAGAGACGGACGGAAACACATCTAATACATTTCAGGTGACAATATATGTTGTCAAACTGAAAAGGGTGCAGAGAAAGATGTTGCCAGGACTCGAGGGCCTGATCTACAGGGAGAGGTTGGGCATGCTAGGACTTTATTCCTTGGAGCGCAGAAGGATGAGGGGTGATCTTATAGAGGTGTATAAAATCATGAGGGGAATAGATAGGACAAATGCACAGAGTCTTTCACCCAGAGTAAGGGAATCGAGAACCAGAACACACACATGTAGGTTTAAGGTGAGGGGGGAAAGATTTAATAGGAACCTGAGGGCTAACTTTTTCACATAATGGGTGGTGGGTGTATGGAACGAGCTGCCAGAGGAGGCAGTGGAGGCAAGTGCTATCGCAATGTTTAAGAAGCAATTAGATAGGAACATGAATAGAAACATAGAAAATAGGTGCAGGAGTAGGCCATTCGACCCTTCGAGCCTGCACCGCCATTCAATATGATCATGGCTGATCATCCAACTCAGTATCCTGTACCTGCTTTCTCTCCATAACCCCTGATCCATTTAGCCACAAGGGCCACATCCAGCTCCCTCTTAAATATAGCCAATGAACTGGCCTCAACTACATTCTGTGGCAGAGAATTCCAGAGATTCACCACTCTCTGTGTAAAAAATGTTTTTCTCATCTCAGTCCTAAAAGATTTCCCCTTTATCCTTAAACTGTGACCCCTTGTTCTGGACTTCCCCAACATCGGGAACAATCTTCCTGCATCTAGCCTGTCCAACCCCTTAAGAATTTTGTAAGTTTCTATAAGATCCCCCCTCAATCTTATAAATTCTAGCGAGTACAAGCCGAGTCTATCCAGTCTTTCTTCATATGAAAGTCCTGACATCCCAGGAATCAGTCTGGTGAACCTTCTCTGTACTCCCTCAATGGCAAGAATGTCCTTCCTGAGATTAGGAGACCAAAACTGTACGCAATACTCCAGGTGTGGTCTCACCAAGACCCTGTACAACTGCAGTAGAACCTGCCTGCTCCTATACTCAAATCCTTTTGCTATGAATGCTAACATACCATTCGCTTTCTTCTCTGCCTGCTGCACCTGCATGCCTACTTTCAATGACTGGTGTACCATGACACCCAGGTCTCGTTGCATCTCCCCTTTTCCTAATTGATCACCATTCAGGTAATAGTCTACTTTCCTGTTTTTGCCACCAAAGTGGATAACCTCACATTTATCCACATTATACTGCATCTGCCATGCATTTGCCCACTCACCCAGCCTATCCAAGTCATCTTGCAGCCTCCTAGCACCCTCCTCACAGCTAACACTGCCCCCCAGCTTCGTGTCATCCGCAAACTTGGAGATGTTGCATTCAATTCCCTCGTCCAAATCATTAATATATATTGTAAATAGCTGGGGTCCCAGCACTGAGCCTTGTGGTACCCCACTAGTCACTGCCTGCCATTCTGAAAAGGACCCGTTTACTCCTACTCTTTGCTTCCTGTCTGCCAGCCAGTTCTCTATCCACATCAACACTGAACCCCCAATACCGTGTGCTTTAAGTTTGTATATTAATCTCTTATGTGGGACCTTGTCGAAAGCCTTCTGAAAGTCCAGATGTAACACATCCACTGGTTCTCCCTTATCCACTCTACTAGTTACATCCTCGAAAAATTCTATAAGATTCGTCAGACATGATTTACCTTTCATAAATCCATGCTGACTTTGTCCAATGATTTCACCATTTTCCAAATGTGCTGCTATCCCATCTTTAATAACTGACTCTATCAGTTTCCCCACTACCGATGTTAGACTAACTGGTCTGTAATTCCCTGTTTTCTCTCTCCCTCCCTTTAAAAAAAAGTGGGGTTACATTAGCTACCCTCCAATCCTCAGGATCTACTCGAGAATCTAAAGAGTTAAAACAAATTATCACTAATGCATCCACTATTTCTGGGGCTACTTCCTTAAGTACTCAGAATAGGATAGGTTAATAATGATCGGGGCCAAACGCAGGCAAGTGGCATGTTGGTCCGTGTGGGCAAGTTGGGCCGAAGGACTTGTTTCCGCGCCGTATGACTCAATGACTCTATATAGAACATCGAACAGTACAGCACAGGAACAGGCCCTTCGGCCCACAATGTCCGTGCTAGACACGATGCCAAGACCAACTCTCATTTGCCTGCACATAATCCACATCCCTCCATTCCCTGCATATCCATGTGTCCATCTGAAAGCCTCCACCACCACCCCTGGCAGCGCGTTCCAGGCACCCACCACCCTCTGTGTGAAAGACTTGCCCATTATAGTGAGGGAAATTAAGAGCTCCATTACTGTGGGATCTCTCAATATCTGGGCACCCTTTTAGTTTAAGAAAGAACTGCAGATGCTGGAAGAATCGAAGGTAGACAAAAAATGCTGGAGAAACTCAGCGGGCGAGGCAGCATCTGTGGAGAGAAGGATTAGGTGACCTTTCGGGTCTTGTTTAGTTTATAGATACAGCATGGAAACAGGCCCTTTGGCCCCCTGAGTCCATGCTGTCCATCGATCACCCGTTCACACTAGTTCTATGCTATCCCACTTTCTCATCCACTCCCTACACACTAGGGGGCAATTAACAGAGGGGCAATTAACCTACAGACCCGCACGTCTTTGGGATGTGGGAGGAAACCGGAGCACCCGGTGGAGACCCACGCGGTCACGGGGAGAACGTACAAACTCCACACAGACAGCATCCGAGGTCAGGATCGAACCCGGGTCTCTGGCGCTGTGGGGTAGCAGCTCTACCACCTGCGCCACTATCATCCTCCTTTGAATGATCACCCTCTCATGCAGTGTGGGCACCAGGGAGCTGCTCTATACACGGCAAGATCCCATAAACAACTGTGATTTAAATACATAGAACGGTACAGCAAAGGAACAGGCCTTGCTCACTGCTCGCCCTTTGTCCTTGCTCTCTGTTCCCCTCTGCTCCACTCACTCCCCCTTCACAGAACACAGGACAGTGCAGCGCAGGAGCAGGCTCTTCTGCCCACGATGTCCGTGCCGAACGTGATGCCAAGTTATACTGATCTTCTCCACCGGGATGCGCCGCAGAGCCCAGCAAGTACGGACCCAGCATTAGAGTTGCTGCCTCACAGCTCCAGAGACCCGGGTTCGATCCTGACTACGGGTGCTGTCTGTCCATTGTTTGTACATTCTCCCCGTGACCTGCGTGGGTTTTCTCCGGGTGCCCCGGTTTCCTCCCACACTCCAAAGACGCGCGGGTTTGCAGGTTAATTGGCTTCTGTAATTTGTCCCTAGTGTGTAGGACGGTGCCAGTGCTATGGGGAGCGCTGGTCGGCGCGGACTCGGTGGGACGAAGGGCCTGTTGCTGCGCTGTATCTCGAAACCAAACTAAACGAGGACGGACCCGGAGGGCCGCGGCCTGCGGGGGGGAGGAAGCTCGGAAGCCGCCGAGCTCGCCCCCGATGAGCGGAGAGCCGAGGAGGGGGGAGTTGTGGGTGACGACGGATGTGAGGAGTGGGCCGGCAGGAGAGGGAGCCTCTAGTGCCTTCAAGGTCGGCTGCAGGCTGGAGGCACCCCCCCCCCCCCCCGGGCCGAGGAGAGGGAGGGATGTAGGTTCATGGGCCGAGCCGACGGAGAGCGACGGTGGAGCCTGGGGCCTAACTTGGACTGGGGGGATCCACTCCAGGGCCATCCTTTGGAAAGTGAACCCAAGCGGTCACACACGTGACCCAGATGGGCATCACATCAAGTAATGCATTGAAAAAATCTTGCAAGAGATTCATCCACTTTGGTAGGTTATCCACTACCCTAGGTTATCCACTTTGGTAGCAAAAACAGAAATGGCGTTAAGTTGGGAAAAGGGGAAGTACAACGGGATCTGGGGGTCCTTGTACATCAGTCTATGAAAGTAAGCATGCAGGTACAGCAGGCAGTGAAGAAAGCGAATGGCATGTTGGCCTTTATAACAAGATGAATCGAATATAGGAGCAAAGAGGTCCTTCTGCAGTTGTACAGAGCCCTAGTGAGACCACACCTGGAGTATTGTGTGAAGTTTTGGTCCCCTAATTTGAGGAAGGACATTCTTGCTATTGAGGGAGTGCAGCGTAGGTTTACAAGGTTAATTCCTGGGATGGCGGGACTGTCATATGCTGAGAGAATGGAGCAGCTGGGCTTGTACACTCTGGAGTTTAGAAGGATGAGAGGGCATCTTATTGAAACATAGAAGATTGTTAAGGGCTTGGACACACTAGAGGCAGGAAACATGTTCCCGATGTTGGGGGAGTCCAGAACCACGGGCCACAGTTTAAGAATAAGGAGTAAGCCATTTAGAACGGAGACGAGGAAACACTTTTTCTCACAGAGAGTGGTGAGCCTGTGGAATTCTCTGCCTCAGAGGGCGGTGGAGGCCGGTTCTCTGGATACTTTCAAGAGAGAGCTAGATAGGGCTCTTAAAAATAGCGGAGTCAGCGGATTTGGGGAGAAGGCAGGAACGGGGTACTGATTGTGGATGATCAGCCATGATC
>JAXLNO010002847.1:0-71483 GCA_038087875.1 Malacoraja senta | reverse complement strand
CGGCCGAGCCTGCGCTTGGTCTCACCGATGTAGATCAGCTGACATCTAGAGCAGCGGAGGCAATAGATGAGGTTGGAGAGGTGAAGGTGAACCTCTGTCGCACCTGGAACGACTGCTTGACTCTCTCATTTAATCCTGTTTTTTCCCCCATCTCTCCCCCCTCCCTCTCCCTCTCTCTCCCTCTCTCTCTCCCCCCTCCTCTTCTCCTCCTCCCCTCTCTCTCCCCCCTCTCTCCCCCTCTCTCTCACCCGTCTCTCTCCCCCTCTCTCTCTCCCCTCCCTCTCCCTCTCTCCCCCTCTCTCTCTCCTGTCTCTCTCCCCCTCTCTCTCTCCCTCCCCCTCTCTCCGCCCTCTCTCTCCCCCCTCTCTCTCCCCCCCTCTCTCTCCTCCCCTCTCTCTCCCCCCTCTCACTCCTCCCCTCCTCTCCCCCCCTCTCCTCACCCCCTCTGCCCCTCTCTCTCCTCGTTACTGGCAGAGTTGAACGTGCAGAAGAGCAGGGAACCCGAGTGTGAGTGGGGTCTCTCGCGGTACGGGGGTCTCGTGGCGGGGAGGGTGTCAAAGGTCACGTCCTCCCACCCCCCGACCTGTGAAATGGTCAAAAAGTCTTGACCATCCATCTTAGACCCATCAAAATGGTGGCCTCCCTGTCACACGCACACAGACGCACACACGCACACACACACACACACACGCACGCACGCACATATACACACGCGCACACACACACACACGCACATACAAACACACACACACGCACACACACACACACACACACACAAGCACGCACACACATTCAAACACACACACGCTCATTCAAACACACACGCACACACACACACAACACATGCACACACACAACACATGCACACACACTGCACACACACGCACATACAAACACACACGCACATCCAAACACACGCACACACACATACTCACACACACACACGCGCACACACACACATACACGTCACACACAGATACACACACACTCACACACGCGCACACGCACACACACACACTCACACGCGCACGCACACACACACACACACACACACACACACACTCACACACACACACAAACACACTAATACACACACACATAGACACACACACACACACACACACAAACACACTAATACACAGACACACACACACACACACACACACACACACACACACACACACACACAAACACACTAATACACACACACATAGACACACACACACACACACAAACACACTAATACACAGACACACACACACACACACACACACACACACACACACACACACACACACACACACACTAAGACGTATGACCGTATAACCATATAAATATTACAGCCATGGAAACAAGCCATCTCGACCCTTCTAGTCCGTGCCGAACACGTATTCTCCCCTAGTCCCATATACCTGCGCTCAGACCATAACCCTCCATTCCTTTCCCGTCCATATAACTATCCAATTTATTTTTAAATGATAAAAACGAACCTGCCTCCACCACCTTCACTGGAAGCTCATTCCACACAGCCACCACTCTCTGAGTAAAGAAGTTCCCCCTCATGTTCCCCCTAAACTTCTGTCCCTTAATTCTCAAGTCATGTCCCCTTGTTTGAATCTTCCCTACTCTCAGTGGGAAAAGCTTATCCACGTCAACTCTGTCTATCCCTCTCATCATTTTAAAGACCTCTATCAAGTCCCCCCTTAACCTTCTGCGCTCCAAAGAATAAAGCCCTAACTTGTTCAACCTTTCTCTGTAACTTAGTTGCTGAAAGCCAGGCAACATTCTAGTAAATCTCCTCTGTACTCTCTCTATTTTGTTGACATCCTTCCTATAATTAGGCGACCAAAATTGTACACCATACTCCAGAATTGGCCTCACCAATGCCTTGTACAATTTTAACATTACATCCCAACTTCTATATTCAATGCTCTGATTTATAAAAGCCAGCACACCAAAAGCTTTCTTTACCACCCTATCTACATGAGATTCCACTTTCAGGGAACTGTGCACAGTTATTCCAAGATCCCTCTGTTCACCTGCATTCTTCAATTCCCTACCATTTACCATGTACGTCCTATTTTGATTAGTCCTGCCAAGATGTAGCACCTCACACTTATCAGCATTAAACTCCCATCTGCCATCTTTCAGCCCACTCTTCCAACCGGCATACATCTCTCTGTAGACTTTGAAAATCTACTTCATTATCCACAACACCACCTATCTTAGTATCATCTGCATACTTCCTAATCCAATTTACCACACCATCATCCAGATCATTGATGTACATGACAAACAACAGTGGACCCAACACAGATCCCTGTGGCACCCCACTAGTCACTGGCCTCCAACCTGACAAACAGCCATCCACCATTACTCTCTGGCATCTCCCATTCAGCCACTGTTGAATCCATCTTGCTACTCCACCATTAATACCCAACAATTGAATCTTCTTAACCAACCTTCCGTGAGGAACCTTGTCAAAGGCCTTACTGAAGTCCATATATACAACATCCACGGCTTTACCCTCATCAATTTCCCGAGTAACCTCTTCAAAAAATTCTAGAAGATTAGTCAAACATGACCTTCCAGGCACAAATCCATGTTGACTGTTCCTAATCAGCCCCTGTTTATCCAGATGCTTATATATATTATCTCTAAGTATCCTTTCCATTAATTTGCCCACCACTGACGTCAAACTAACAGGTCTATAATTGCTAGGTTTACTCTTAGACCCCTTTTTAAACAATGGAACAACATGCGCAGTACGCCAATCCTCCGGCACTATTGCCGTTTCCAGTGACATTTGAAATATTTCTGTCATAGCCCCTGCTATTTCTACACTAACTTCCCTCAATGTCCTAGGGAATATCCTGTCCGGACCTGGAGACTTATCCACTTTTATATTTCTCAAAAGTGTCTGCACCTCCTCTTCTTTGAATCTCATAGTTTCCATAGCTACTCTACTTGTTTCCCTTACCTCACATAATTCAATATCCTTCTCCTTGGTGAATACCGAAGAAAAGAAATTGTTCAATATCTCCCCCATCTCTTTTGGCTCTGCAGATACCTGTCCACTCTGACTCTCTAATGGACCAATTTTATCCCTCGTTATCCTTTTGCTATTAATATAGCTGTAGAAACCCTTTGGATTTACTTTCACCTTACTTGCCAAAGCAACCTCATATCTTCTTTTAGCTTTTCTAATTTCTTTCTTAAGACACTTTTTACATTTTCTATACTCCTCAAGCACCTCATTTACTCCATGCTGCCCATAATTATTGTAGATCTCTCTCTTTTTCCGAACTGTGTCCAATTTCCCTTGAAAACCATGGCTCTTTCCAATTTTTACTATTTCCTTTCAACCGAACAGGGACATAAAGATTCTGTACTCTTAAAATTTCACCTTTAAATGTCCTCCATTTCTCTTCCACATCTTTCCCATAAAACAAACTGTCCCAATTTACTCCTTTTAAATCCTTTCGCATCTCCTCAAAGTTAGCCTTTCTCCAATCAAAAATCTCAACCCTAGGTCCAGTTCTCACCCTCTCCATAATTATATTGAAACTAATGGTATTGTGATCACTGGTCCCGAACTGTTCCCCAACGCATACCTCTGCCACCTGACCCGTCTCATTTCCTAACAGGAGGTCCAGCACCGCCCCTTCTCTAGTAGGTACTTCTATGTATTGCTGCAAAAAACTATCCTGCACACATTTTACAAACTCCAAACCATCCAGCCCATTTACAGAATGTGTTTCCCAGTCTATGTGTGGAAAATTGAAATCTCCCACAATCACTACCTTGTGCTTACTACTAATATCTGCAATCTCCTTACATATTTGCTCCTCCAATTCTCGCTCCCCATTTGGCGGTCTATAATACACCCCTATAAGTGTTGCTACACCTTTCCCATTTCTCAGTTCCACCCAAATAGCCTCCCTAGACGAGCCCTCTAATCTATCCTGCCAAAGCCCTGCTGTAATACCTTCCTTGACAAGCAATGCAACACCCCCACCTCTTGCCCCTCCAATTCTATCACCCCTGAAGCAACGAAATCCTGGAATATTTATTTGCCAATCACAGCCCTCCTGCAACCATGTTTCACTGATCACCACAACATCATACTTCCAGGTGTCAATCCAGGCTCTAAGCTCATCCACCTTTCTTACAATGCTCCTAGCATTAAAATATACACATTTAAGAAACCCACCACCACTTATTCTCTGTTTATTATCTTTTTCTTCTTTCTACCCTACATTTTGGGTCCGAGTGCTTCCCTTCTCTGCCTCCTGCCTCCCACATTTTCCACTAGCTTTCTCTATTTGAGTCCCTCCCCCCAACCGTTCTAGTTTAAAGTCTCCCCTGTAGCCTTTGCAAATCTCCCCGCCAGGATATTGGTCCCCCTCGGGTTCAAGTGCAACCCGTCCTTTCTGTACAGGTCACTCCTTCCCCAAAAGAAGTCCCAATGATCCAGAAATTTGAATCCCTGCCCGCTGCACCAGTTCCTCAGCCACGCATTTATCCTCCACCTCACTCCATTCCTACTCTCACCGTCACGTGGCACAGGCAGTAATCCTGAGATTGTTACCTTTGTAAACCTTCTCCTTAACTCTCCTCCCAACTCCCTAAATTCTCCTTTCAAGACCTCTTCTCTTTTTCTACCTATGTCATTGGTACCTATATGTACCACAATCTCAGGCTCCTCTCCCTCCGATTTCAGGATGTCTTGGACCTGTTCAGACACATCCCTGACCCTGGCACCAGGGAGGCAAACTACCATCCGGGTCTCCTGACTGCGTCCACAGAATCGCCTATCCGACCCCCTAACCATAGAGTCCCCTATTACTATTGCCCTCCTCTTCTTTTCCCTACCCTTCTGAGCAATAGGGCTGGTCTCTGTGCCGGAGGCCCGGCCGCTGTTGCTACCCCCAGGAAGGCTGTCCCACCCAACAGTACTCAAACAGGAGTACTTATTTTCAAGGTGTACAGCCACCGGGGTACTCACTAGTCCCTGCCTCTGCCCCTTGCCCTTCCTAACCGTGACCCACTTGTCTGCCTCCCTATAACTCTTGTGGCCACCTCCCTATAACTCTTTTCTATGACCTCCTCACTCTCCCTGATCAGACAGAGGTCATCGAGCTGCTGCTCCAGGTTCCTAACACGGTCCTAACACGGGTTCCTAACACGGTCCCTTAGGAACCCCATCTCTACGCACCTGACACAGATGTGAACGTCTGGAGGGGTATCAGACTCCATGACCTCCCACATCTGACATCCAGAACAGTAAACTGCCCTGGCCCTCATACTCCCCCCTTACCCTGGATACAATACAAAACTGGTGGAGGAAATCAGACATGGAACGAAATCCAGGGAGAACACCAGGATCTTTCTTGTCTGAAAACTGCACACAAAACGCTTTCAACACCAACCCGACACACACACACACACACACACACACACACACACACACACACACGCACGCACGCACGCACGCACGCACGCACGCACGCACGCACGCACACACACACACACACACACACACACACACACACACACACACACACACACACACACTCACAAGGCCCCTCTCTCCCCCTCCCCCCCTTTACATCGGGGACCTGGGGTGGAAAGCGTTGCGCAGAGCTGTGGCGTGTAACAGATATTTGACAATAGACAATACACAATCTATCTATCTATCTATATCTATTATAATATTAAAACTCTGTGTGTGGTGGCTGGCTGCCACTTGCTTGACTTGTGCCAGCCAGCCCCTTTGATAACACCGCACGCCCCAGGTAGCCAGCCCCTACGCCAACACCGCACGCAGAAACGCCGAGATTTTTTCCATTTCGGTAGAGATTTCATTTTTCTTTACGATTAGCCACTCCTGATTACATTTCGTCGTATTTATGTACACATTTTTAAATAAAGTCCATCACCCCCCCCCCCCACTCACTCATTTTGTCTCCTCCTGCTGGTCAGCCACCATAACGGCTGCTGTCGACCGCCTCTGCTCCGAAAACGACGCCATCTTTTTTTCCCTAGTGATTTTCACCCCGGGATATGAATCACGTTCGGACTCTAAAACCCCGGGTTCTGAAGCACGTTCAGTGTCCAGGGATCTGAAGCACGTTCTGGATTTTCACCCCGGGGTCTGAAACATGTTCTGGGTTTTTTTCGCTAATGATTTTCACCCAGGGTTCTGAAGCACGTTCGGGATCTCACACCCCGGGGTCTGAAGCACGTTCGGTGTCCAGACCCAACGGGTCTGCACTTGGTCTAGTATATATAACTAAAAGTCTCATCTTGACCACTTCCTGTCTGCGCTGTATATAGATTTTAGAAAAAACGAGGGAGAGGCCGCAACTGTCATTCTAAGCTGTGAATCAACTGAACTGTGAGTCTGCAATGTACTTGCAATAAATGATTTGTTGGTCCTTAATGACAATGCAATGAGTTGTTTGGCAATTTGGTGGCCTGCACTCTGCTTGAAATGCTATGAAATTGAATGAGGTGGCCTGCACTCAGCTTGAAACGCTATGAAATTGAATTTGGTGGCCTGCACTCTGCTTGAAGTGGAATTTCAAGGAATAGCCGTGAGTGAACTGCCAATCCACCAGCCCTGAGTGACTGATCTGCCAGCCCACCAGCCCTGAGTGACTGAGCTGCCAGCCCACCAGGCCTGAGTGACTGACCTGGCACCCCAAAAATCCATTCGGCCCACAATATCCATACTAATCTTCTGGAAACCAGTCCCTTCGGCCCACAACACCCATACTAGCGCTCCAAAACCCCCCCCCCCGCCTCCCCCCCACACTGGACACCAATATTGGAATTGGTGGAGAGGTGGAATATTGCGTTGGGGGACCAGCCCTCCCATGTGAACATGGGACCCAACGGGTCCAACTTAGTCTAGTAGACAATAGGTGCAGGAGTAGAGGCCATTCGGCCCTTCGAACAAGCACCGCCATTCACTGTGATCACGGCTGATCATCCTCAATCAGTACCCCGTTCCTGCCATCTCCCCATATCCCCTGACTCCGCTATCTTTAAGAGCCCTATCTAGCTGTCCCTTGAAAGTATCCAGAGAACCGGCCTCCACCGCCCTCTGAGGCAGAGAATTCCACAGACTCACAACTCTGGGTGAAAAAGTGTTTTCGCGTCTCCGTTCTAAATGGCCGACCCCTTATTCTTAAACTGTGTGTGTGGCCCCTGGTTCTGGACTCCCCCAACATCGGGAACATGTTTCCTGCCTCTAGCGTGTGTCCAAACCCTTAATAATCTTATATGTTTCAATGAGATCCCCTCTCATCCTTCTAAACTCCAGAGTGTACAAGCCCAGCCGCTCCATTCTCTCAGCATATGACAGTCCCGCCATCCCGGGAATTAACCTGGTGAACCTACGCTGGGCTCCCTCAATAGCAAGAATGTCCTTCCTCAAATTAGGGGATCAAAACTGTACACAATACTCCAGGTGTGGTCTCACCAGGGCCCTGTACAACTGCAGAAGGACCTCTTTGCTCCTGTACTCAACTCCTCTTGTTATGAAGGCCAACAGGCCAAAACTGCACCCAATACTCCAGGTGTGGTCTCACCAGGGCCCTGTACAACAGCAGAAGGACCTCTTTGCTCCTATATTCGATTGTTTGTGTCTTCCTTAGTGAAGACAGATCCGAAGTACACCCACCAGGGACAATTTTTACATTTTCACACCAAGCCAATTAACCTACAAACCTGCACGTCTTTGGAGTGTGGGAGGAAACCGGAGATCTCGAAGAAAGCGTCACGGCGAGAACGTACAAGCTCCGTCGGGATGGAACCCAGGTCTCCGGCGCCGTGAGGCGGCAACTCACCTCCACGACAGGCCTGGATGATGAAGACTTTGGGCTTGGTCTGCAGATGGACGCACTCTTCATTATCGAACGTGTCAAAGACGTCTTCCAGATCAACGACTGCGTCATCAGATCCGAGAATCTCTCCCTCTTCCCCGTGAGCGAGGATGAAGACAAAGGAGCAACAGGCTTCAGGATTCATCTTGTCCCGATACTTCTCCAGAGAGTCCAGGATATCCTGACAACACAGTGTGAGGGGGAAGGCACATAAATATCGTCAACGTTTGGTTTAGAGATACAGCGTGGAAACAGGCCCTTCGGCCCACCGGGTCCGTGCTAGCCGACCAGCGATCGCCCGTTCACACACTAGTTTAGTTTAGCGATACAAGGCGGAAACAGGAGGCAAAAGTCGGCCATCTTGAACCAGGCCCCAAACTCTCGCCCTCCGCTCCCAGCTTCAACTATTCCCTTTTTACTTCAGAGATACAGCACGGAAACAGGCCCTTCGGCCCCACCGGGTCCGTGCCGACCAGCGATCGCCCGTTCATACACTAGTTTAGAGATACAGCGCGGAAACAGGCCCTTCGGCCCCACCGATGAATAAGCAGGAATGGGGAACTCACCTTTCCAGGCAGATCGATGCACTTGGAACTTTAATTCCCTCAGGCAATTTGTGAGAATTGTCAGTTCATTCTCAGCTCCAGGCCTACCTTTTTTAATGCAGAGAATGTAGGCCTTTCTCGGTCCAGACATATCATACTCTTCCTCCTGTTACACAGACCAAGATGTTCGCACAGTCAGTACAGACTTCCGGAGCCCGTGGTCAGTTCAGTTTACAGAGAAAGAGTTTAGTTTAGTTTGGAGATACAGTGCGGAAACAGGCAACAGTTGTGTGCAGTTTTGGTCCCCTAATTTGAGGAAGGACATTCTTGCTATTGAGGGAGCCCAGCATAGGTTCACCAGGTTAATTCCCGGGATGGCGGGACTGTCATATGCTGAGAGAATGGAGCGGCTGGGCTTGTACACTCTGGAGTTTAGAAGGATGAGAGGATATCTTATTGAAACATACAAGATTGTTAAGGGTTTGGACACGCTAGAGGCAGGAAACATGTTCCCCATGTTGGGGGAGTCCAGAACCAGGGGCCACACACACAGTTTAAGAATAAGTGGTCGGCCATTTAGAACGGAGACGAGGAAACACTTTTTCTCACATCTTGACGGTTTTCTCTTTATTTTTCAATTAAAAATTAAATTTATAGATTTAGCGAAGATATTAATATGGTATGTAGAGGATAATAACGTTGTGAATTCATGCTGTTTTCGGACTTTTCTGCAGGGATATGTGCTTATATATGTATGCATATGGGTATATATATATATATGTATATATATATATATATGTGTACATATGTATGTATGTGTGTGTGTATGTATGGGTATATATATATGTTTGCTACTCCCAAAGAAGTTATTTGATTGTCAGAAATATTCTTCTTTTTTTTTTCGGGCACGGAGCTGGGAATTTTTTTTTACAAAGGCTACGGAAGTCTTTAGAATTCTATCCACGTTAGTGTGGCTATCACTAACTACACTAATTGTAGATGTAGTTTTTTTTCTTTCACCCTATACTAACCAATTCTAACACTTTTTTCACTTTAAATATTTTTATAACTTAATGTTTGAATGGAACTACAAGACTAATTCAAGGAGATGTGTTCGGAAGAGCGATGTATATGATTTTAAATTCATCTATTTGAGGTTCGGGAGCAGGGTCAGGTTTTATGTGTTGCACCTTCTGCTCGGTTATAGACCACCTTAGAAACAATATGCACGATGTTAATATGACAAGAGGGGGTCAGGGAATAACATTTTGTAGTTGGAATGTCAAGGGAATCAATGAACCAATTAAGAGAGGTAAAGTTTTGGCACATCTAAATTCAATCAAAACAGATATAATATTCCTTCAAGAAACACACCTTAAAAAGGAATCTCAACATAGACTTAAAGCTAAGTGGATCGCTGAATCATATCATTCCTCTTTTTCCCATAAGTCCAGAGGAGTTGCAATATTAATTCGTAAAGGAATACCTTTTACGAATTCATCAACAATAGCGGATATTGATGGTAGATATATTATATTAGTTGGAGAGTTAAATGGAGAAAAAGTGATTCTTCTTAATGTATATGGGCCTAATTTTGATAACCCTATGTTTTTTAATAAAACATTTAATATAATTCCTGAATTTACACAATATAAATTAATAATTGGAGGAGACTTCAATTGTACATTAGATTCATACTTAGATAGATCATCAAGGCAAAAAAAAGTAAAATCTCAATCAAGTGTATTTTTAAATTCATTTATTAATACCACTAATATTAAGGATGTCTGGAGAATAGAAAATCCAACTGGACGGGAATATTCATTTTACTCACCAGTACATAAAACATACTCAAGAATAGATTATTTTTTAGTTGACTCCACGTTTATCCCATTTACTTA
This sequence comes from Malacoraja senta, assembly GCA_038087875.1. Taxonomy (NCBI): domain Eukaryota; kingdom Metazoa; phylum Chordata; class Chondrichthyes; order Rajiformes; family Rajidae; genus Malacoraja; species Malacoraja senta. The sequence goes on along the minus strand of JAXLNO010002847.1, from coordinate 61,145 downwards.
TAACTCAAAATACCATAATATTATAATCTCAGATCACGCACCTGTAACATTCATGATTAAATTAAATGGAATGTCCGAGAAACAAACATATTGGAGATTTAACCCACAAATTTTGAACGAAAGATCATGCCAGGAATATATTACTAAACAGATTCAAATATTTTTTGAGGTAAATGATAACCCTGACACACCTACTTCTCTTATGTGGGAAACGTTTAAAGCGTTTGTTCGAGGTGCATTAATTTCTGCTCAAGTATTTTATAATAAAGAGAACAGGATTAAACAACAAACATTGGAAAGTGAAATCAAGCAACTAGATATAGAAAATGCGAGAATGCCATCTATTTCAAAACATAATAAAATTGCTGTATTGAAATATAAATTAAACAAAATGTATTCAGAACAAGTAATAAAACTTTATCAAAAAACCAAACAATTACATTTTGAATTTGGAGACAAACCACAAAAACTATTAGCACGTCAGTTACGAAAAATGGAAGGGGAAAAAATAATTCATAAAATTAGAACAGAGACAGGAGAATTATTAAAAATGCCTAAGGACATAAATGAAAGATTTCTCCAAAACTATCATAACCTTTATTCAACTAAAACTGTAACACAAACAGAAGGAATAGCAGATTTTTTACTAAAATGTAATTTAAAAGGTTTAGATTCAAATGATAGAGAATTATTAGAAAGGGAGATTACGATAAAGGATATTGAGGAGTCTATTGGCTCTTTAAAAAATGGTAAAGCAGTAGGACCAGATGGTTTAGGCTCTGAATTCTATAAAACATTTTATGACTTGCTCTCCCCACGTTTACAAAGGCTGTATGAGCATATCTATACTCAACAGAAACTTCCAGATACTTTAAATGAATCTATAATAACACTTATTCCTAAAGTTGATAAAGATCCGGAAGATCCGGGATCATATAGAGCAATTGCACTTTTAAATACAGATCAGAAAATATTAACTAAAATACTAGCGCATAGATTAAGTACAGTGATGAATAAATTAATACACCCTGACCAAACAGGCTTTATTCAGAAACGGTACTCATATTATAATCTAAGAAGATTATTTAATATTATTTATTCTAAGAGAATTATTAATGAAGATCTAGCAATAATCTCACTTGACGCTGAAAAAGCATTTGATCAGGTTGAATGGTCTTATTTATTTTCGGTGATGGAAAATATGCAGCTAGGGGAGAAATTCTGCACATGGATAAAACTGTTATATACAAACCCTACGGCTAGAATATTAACAAACCAAAGGTTGTCATCTAAATTCAGCCTATCTAGAGGTTGTAGACAAGGATGCCCGTTATCTCCATTATTATTTGCGCTTGCTATTGAGCCACTCGCAGAAAGAGTTAGGGGTCATCCGGAAATACATGGGTATAACACAAAGGACACAGTGAATAAAATTTCTCTATACGCAGATGATGTACTAATTTACATTACAAAACCAGAAATTAGTATTCCAAACTTATTAGAGCTAATAACCCAATTTGGTTCACTCTCAGGATACAGAATAAATTGGAATAAAAGTGAAATTATGCCAATAAGGGAACATAACAAACACATAATACAACAATTTCCATTTAAAATAGTAAACGAAAAATTCAAATACCTAGGCATTTACGTAACTAAGATATATACATCATTATTTAAAGCAAATTTTCCCCCATTACTGAATAAACTACATAAGAATATTCAATATTGGAAAACACTTCCTATCTCAATGGTTGGCAAAATTAATGCCCTAAAAATGATTTTTTTACCGCAAATATTATACCTTTTTCAGACAATTCCGATATATTTGTCAAAAAACTTTTTTAAAAAATTGGATTCCATTGTTAATGATTTTATCTGGGATTATAAGAATCATAGGATAAACAAAAGACATTTGTGTAAATCAAAAATAAATGGAGGTTTGGTTTTACCAAACTTTCTGTTTTATTTTTGGGCAGTTAACATTAAAAATATGAATTTCTGGTTGGAAGAAATAGATCAACAACCAGATTGGTTAAAAATGGAAAAGGAAGATTGTTTGCCTTTTGATATCGGTTCGATATTATTTGCTACATCTAAATTAAACAAAAACATTTATAGGGAAAACCCTATAATATTTAGTGCTATATGAATTTGGAAACAATTAAAAAAGACATTAAAATTAGATAACTTATCACTTTTTCTCCCAATTGTGAATAACCCTTTGTTTAAGCCCTCATGGTTGGACAGGGGTTTTACACAATGGAAGAATTATGGAATTAAAAATATGGGACAACTTTATAAGGAAGGCACTTTTCTGACATTTCAGGAGTTGCAACAGACTTATGGACTTCGAGGAAATGATTATTTCAGATATCTTGAACTCAGAGATTATGTAAAATCGAATACTCAAAATTTTCGAATTAGAAATTCAGAAATTCTTGACGAATGTTGGAATAAACATCCTAATACAGAAAAATTAATATCTTATATATATAATATCTTATTAGACAGTGACATTCCATCGACGGACTTACACAGACAAACATGGGAAAAAGAATTCAATCAAATAATAACGAAAGATACTTGGGAAGAAAGTTTACAACATATACATCAATGTTCATTAAATGCCAGACATTCTTTAATACAATTTAAAGTAATACATAGATTACATTATTCAAAAACAAAATTACATAAAATCTTTCAACATATCTCACCTATATGTGATAAATGTCAACATTTAGAAGCTACCTTATCTCATATGTTTGCAAACTGTATAAAAATTAAAAAATTCTGGGTAAATATTTTTAGTATAATATCTAAAGTGACCAGCACACAAGTGGACCCGGATCCAAAATTTATAATACTCGGAACATCAGAATTAAATCAAACATTTACAACAACACAAAGAAACTTTATTGATTATAGTATAATAACAGGAAAAAAAATAATTCTAAAATTTTGGAAAGGCCCTACGGCCCCCACAATCAAAATGTGGATTATAGAAATGACGGAGACCTTAAACGTGGAAAGAATCAGATTTTCCCTGTTGGACAAACAGGAATTATTCGTTGGAACATGGTCTCCCTATATTGATTATTTAAAGGGTCAGAATGGTTCAGCACGGGAACCTGACTAATGCTCGGGCTAAAAAATGGATGAAATGCTATATTCTGAAATGTACGAATATATCTCGAATGAAGTTTTTTATTTTAATAAATTTTTCCATTCTTCTTTAACTATCTCTCTCTTTTTTTTTTTTTTTTTCTTTTTTTTTTTCTCTTTTTCTTCTCTCTCTTTTCTTTCTTTACCTCATCTATCTTTTTAGTTCTATCTAGTTTAAAATTAAAAAAAAGGCAAAAGGTATTGGAGACAATGTAATAATAATTGATAATATTATCAATTTAAAAATGTAAGACTGTAATGATGTTAATAGGTTATGTACTTATCTCCAATAAAAAATATTTTCAAAAAAAAGAAAATGGAAAAGGTGGATTGCTTTGAAAATGCCAAAAGGTTTGCTTTGAAATGCAAAACGTGGTTTGCTTTGAAAATGGAAAACGTGATTTGCTTTGAAAATGGAAAAGGTGGTTTGCTTTGAAAAAGCAAAAGGTGGTTTGCTTTGAAAAAGCAAAAGGTGGTTTGCTTTGAAAATGCAAAAAGGTTTTCTTTAAAAATGCAGTAGATGGTTTGCTTTGAAAATTGAAAAGGTGGTTTGCTTTGAAAATGCAAAAGGTGGTTTGCTTTTAAATTGCAAAAAAGTGGTTTGCTTTGAAAATGCAAAAGGTGGTTTGGTATAAAAATGCCAAAAAGTGGTTTGCTTTGGAAATGCAAAAGGTCGTTTGCTTTGAAAATGCAAAAGGTCATTTGCTTTGAAAATGCAAAAGGTGGTTTGCTGGTTTGCATTGAAAATGCAAAAGCTGCTTTTCAATGAAAATGCAAAAGGTGGTTTGCTTTGAAAATGAAAAAGGTGGTTTGCTTTGAAAATGCAAAAGGTGGTTTGGTTTGAAAATGCAAAAGGTCGTTTGCTGGTTTGCATTGAAAATGCAAAAGCTGGTTTGCTTTGAAAATGCAAAATGTGGTGTGCTTTGAAAATGCAAAAGGTGGTCTGCTTAGAAAATCCAAAAAAGGTTTGCTTTATAATGTAGTAGATAGTTTGCTTTGAAAAAGGAAAAAGTGGTTTGCTTTGAAAATACAGAAGGTGGTTTGCTTTGAAATTGCAAAAAAAACTGGTTTGCTTTGAAAATGCAAAAGGTGGTTTGCTTTGAAAATACAAAAGGTGGTTTGCTTTGAAAATGCCATAGGTGGCTTTCTTTTAATATGGAAATGGTGGTTTGCTTTGAAAATGCAAAAGGTTGTTTGTCTTTACTATGTAAAAGGTGGTTTGCTTTGAAAATGCAAATGGTGGTTTGCTTTGAAAATGCAAAAGGTTTGCTTTGAAAATGCAAATAGTGGTTTACTTTGAAGGGCAAATGGTGGTTTGCTTTGAAAATGCAAAAGGTGGTTTTCTTTGAAAATGAAAAAAAGGTTGTTTGCTTTTAAAATCAAAAGGTTTTCTTTGAAATGCAAAGGGTTTACTTTGAAAATGCAAAAGGTTTGCTTTGAAAATGCAAAAAGTGGTTTGCTTTGAAGGGAAAATGGTGGTTTGCTTTGAAAAAGCAAAAGGTGGTTGCTTAGAAGATGCAAAAGGTGGTTTGCTTTGAAAATGCAAAAGGTGGTTTGCTATAAAAACGCCAAAAGGAGATTTGCTTTGAAAATGCAAAAGTTGGTCTGCTTTGAAAATGCAAAAGGTGGTTTACTTTGAAAATGCTAAAGGTGGTTTGCTTTGAAAATGCAAATGGTGGTTTGCTTTGAAAATGAAAAAGTGGTTTGCTTTCAAAATGCAAAGGGTTTACTTTGAAAATGCAAAAGGCGGTTTGCTTTGAAGGGCATATGGTGGTTTGCTTTGAAAACGCAAAAGGTGGTTTGATTTGAAAATGAAAAAAAGGTGGTTTGCTTTTAAAATCAAAAGGTTTGCTTTGAAAATGCAAAGGGTTTACTTTGAAAATGCAAAAGGTTTGTTTTGAAAATGCGAATAGTGGTTTGCTTTGAAAAAGCAAAAGGTGGTTGCTTTGAAGATGCAAAAGGTGGTTTGCTTTGAAAATGCAAAAGGTGGTTAGCTTTTAAAATGCAAAAGGTGGATTGCTGGTTTGCATTGAAAATGCAAAAGGGAGTTTGCTTTGAAAATGTAAAAGGTGGTGTGCTTTGAAAATGCAAAAGGTGGTTTGCTTTGAAAATGATATAGGTGGTTTGCTTTGAAAATGCAAAAAGGTTTGCTTTAAAAAAGCAGTAGATGGTTTGCTTTGAAAATGGAAAAGGTGGTTTGAAAATGCAAAAGGTGGTTTCCTTTGAAAATGCAAAAAGGTTTACTTTAAAAATGCAGTAGATGGTTTGCTTTGAAAATGCAGTAGATGGTTTGCTTTGAAAATGCAAAAGGTGGTTTGCTTTGAAAATGCAAAAGGTCGTTTGCTTTGAAAATACAAAAGTCGTTTGCTTTTAAAATGCAAAAGGTGGTTTGCTGGTTTGCATTGAAAATGCAAAAGCTGCGTTTTAATGGAAATGCAAAATGTGGTTTGCTTTGAAAATGCAAAAGATGGTATGCTTTGAAAATGCAAAAAGGTTTGCTTTAAAAAAGCAGTAGATGGTTTGCTTTGAAAATGGAAAAGGTGGATTGAAAATGCAAAATGTGGTTTCCTTTGAAAATGCAAAAAGGTTTGCTTTAAAAATGCAATAGATGGTTTGCTTTGAAAATGGAAAAGGTGGTTTTCTTTGAAAATGCAAAAGGTGGTTTCCTTTGAAAATGAAAAAGGTGGTTTGCTTTGAAAATTCAAAAAGGTTTGCTTTAAAAAAGCAGTAGATGGTTTGCTTTGAAAATGGAAAAGGTGGTTTGAAAATGCAAAAGGTGGTTTCCTTTGAAAATGCAAAAGGAGGTTTGCTTTGAAAATACAAAAGGTCGTTTGCTCTGAAAATGCAAAAGGTCGTTTGCTTTTAATATGCAAAAGGTCGTTTGCTTTGAAAATGCAAAAGATTGTTTGCTTTGAAATTGCAAAAAAGTGGTTTGCTTTGAAAATGCAAAAGTGGTTTGCTTTGAAAATACAAAACGTGGTTTGATTTGAAAATGCAAAAAGTGGCTTTGTTTTAATATGCAAATGGTGGTTTGCTTTGAAAATGCAAAAGGTGGTTTGCTTTTAAAATGCAAAAGGTGGTTTGGTTTGAAAATGCAAATGTTGGTTTTCAATGAAAATGTAAAAGGTGGTTTGCTTTGAAAATGCAAAAGGTGGTTTGGTATAAAAATGCCAAAATGTGGTTTGCTTTGAAAATGTAAAAGGTGGTTTGCTTTGAAAATGCAAACGATCGTTTGCTTTGAAAATGCAAAAGGTGGTTTGCTGGATTGCATTGAAAATGCAAAAGCTGCGTTTTAATGGAAATGCAAAATGTGGTTTGCTTTGAAAATGCAAAAGATGGTATGCTTTGAAAATGCAAAAAGGTTTGCTTTAAAAAAGCAGTAGATGGTTTGCTTTGAAAATGGAAAAGGTGGATTGAAAATGCAAAATGTGGTTTCCTTTGAAAATGCAAAAAGGTTTGCTTTAAAAATGCAATAGATGGTTTGCTTTGAAAATGGAAAAGGTGGTTTTCTTTGAAAATGCAAAAGGTGGTTTCCTTTGAAAATGCAAAAGGTGGTTTGCTTTGAAAATTCAAAAAGGTTTGCTTTAAAAAAGCAGTAGATGGTTTGCTTTGAAAATGGAAAAGGTGGTTTGAAAATGCAAAAGGTGGTTTCCTTTGAAAATGCAAAAGGAGGTTTGCTTTGAAAATACAAAAGGTCGTTTGCTCTGAAAATGCAAAAGTTCGTTTGCTTTTAATATGCAAAAGGTCGTTTGCTTTGAAAATGCAAAAGATTGTTTGCTTTGAAATTGCAAAAAAGTGGTTTGCTTTGAAAATGCAAAATTGGTTTGCTTTGAAAATACAAAACGTGGTTTGATTTGAAAATGCAAAAAGTGGCTTTGTTTTAATATGCAAATGGTGGTTTGCTTTGAAAATGCAAAAGGTGGTTTGCTTTTAAAATGCAAAAGGTGGTTTCGTTTGAAAATGCAAATGTTGGTTTTCAATGAAAATGTAAAAGGTGGTTTGCTTTGAAAATGCAAAAGGTGGTTTGGTATAAAAATGCCAAAATGTGGTTTGCTTTGAAAATGTAAAAGGTGGTTTGCTTTGAAAATGCAAACGGTCGTTTGCTTTGAAAATGCAAAAGATGGTTTGCTGGTTTGCATTGAAAATGCAAAAGCTGTGTTTTAATGGAAATGCAAAATGTGGTTTGCTTTGAAAATGCAAAAGATGGTATGCTTTGAAAATGCAAAAAGGTTTGCTTTAAAAAAGCAGTAGATGGTTTGCTTTGAAAATGGAAAAGGTGGATTGAAAATGCAAAATGTGGTTTCCTTTGAAAATGCAAAAAGGTTTGCTTTAAAAATGCAATAGATGGTTTGCTTTGAAAATGGAAAAGGTGGTTTTCTTTGAAAATGCAAAAGGTGGTTTCCTTTGAAAATGCAAAAGGTGGTTTGCTTTGAAAATTCAAAAAGGTTTGCTTTAAAAAAGCTGTAGATGGTTTGCTTTGAAAATGGAAAAGGTGGTTTGAAAATGCAAAAGGTGGTTTCCTTTGAAAATGCAAAATGAGGTTTGCTTTGAAATGCAAAATGTGGTTTGCTTTGAAAATGCAAAAAGGTTTGCTTTAGAAATGCAGTAGATGGTTTGCTTTGAAAATGGAAAAGGTGGTTTGCTTTGAAAATGCAAAAGATGGTTTGCTTTGAAATTGCAAAAAAGTGGTTTGCTTTGAAAATGCAAAAGGTGGTTTGCTTTGAAAATACAAAACGTTGTTTGATTTGAAAATGCAAAAAGTGGCTTTCTTTTAATATGCAAATGGTGGTTTGCTTTGAAAATGCAAAAGGTGGTTTGCTTTGAAAATGCAAAAGGTGGTTTGCTTTGAAAATGGAAATGTTGGTTTTGATTGAAAATGTAAAAGGTGGTTTGCTTTGAAAATGCAAAAGGTGGTATGGTATAAAAATGCAAATGGTGGTTTGCTTTGAAAATGCAAAAGGTGGTTTGCTTTGAAAATGCAAACGGTCGTTTGCTTTTAAAATGCAAAAGGTGGTTTGCTGGTTTGCATTGGAAATGCAAAAGCTGTTTTTTAATGGAAATGCCAAAGGTGGTTTGCTTTGAAAATGCTAAAGATGGTATGCTTTGAAAATGCAAAAAGGTTTGCTTTAAAAAAGCAGTAGATGGTTTGCTTTGAAAATGGAAAAGGTGGATTGAAATTGCAAAAGGTGGTTTCCTTTGAAAATGCAAAAAGGTTTGCTTTAAAAATGCATTAGATGGTTTGCTTTGAAAATGGAAAAGGTGGTTTGCTTTGAAAATGCAAAAGGTGGTTTGATTTGAAATTGCAAATGTGTGGTTTGCTTTGAACATGCAAAAAAAGGTGGTCTGCTTTGAAAATGCTAAAGGTGGTTTGCTTTGAAAATGCAAAAGGTGGTTTGCTTTGAAAATGCAAAAGGTGGTTTGCTTTGAAAGTGCAAAAGGAGGTTTGCTTTGAAAATGCAAAAGGTCGTTTGCTCTGAAAATGCAAAAGGTCGTTTGCTTTTAATATGCAGAAGGTCGTTTGCTTTGAAAATGCAAAAGATTGTTTGCTTTCAAATTGCAAAAAAGTGATTTGCTTTGAAAATGCAAAAGGTGGTTTGCTTTGAAAATACAAAACGTGGTTTAATTTGAAAATGCAAAAAGTGGCTTTGTTTTAATATGCAAATGGTGGTTTGCTTTGAAAATGCAAAAGGTGGTTTACTTTTAAAATGCAAAAGTTGGTTTGCTTTGAAAATGCAAATGTTGGTTTTCAATGAAAATGTAAAAGGTGGTTTGATTTGAAAATGCAAAAGGTGGTTTGGTATAAAAATGCCAAAAAGTGGTTTGCTTTGAAAATGTAAAAGGTGGTTTGCTTTGAAAATGCAAAAGGTGGTTTTCTGGTTTGCATTGAAAATGCAGAAGCTGCTTTTTAATGGAAATGCAACAGGTGGTTTGCTTTGAAAATGCAGAAGATGGTATGCTTTGAAAATGCAAAAGGTGGTTTGCTTTGAAAATGCAAAAGGTCGTTTGCTTTGAAAATGCAAAAGGTGGTTTTCTGGTTTGCATTGAAAATGCAGAAGCTGCTTTTTAATGGAAATGCAACAGGTGGTTTGCTTTGAAAATGCAAAAGGTGGTTTGCTTTGAAAATGGAAAAGGTGTTTTGCTTTGAAAATGCAAAAGGTGGTTTGCTTTGAAAATTCAAAAAGGTTTGCTTTAAAAAAGCAGTAGATGGTTTGCTTTGAAAATGGAAAAGGTGGTTTGAAAATGCAAAATGTGGTTTCCTTTGAAAATGCAAAAGGAGGTTTGCTTTGAAAATACAAAAGGTCGTTTGCTCTGAAAATGCAAAAGTTCGTTTGCTTTTAATATGCAAAAGGTCGTTTGCTTTGAAAATGCAAAAGATTGTTTGCTTTGAAATTGCAAAAAAGTGGTTTGCTTTGAAAATGCAAAATTGGTTTGCTTTGAAAATACAAAACGTGGTTTGATTTGAAAATGCAAAAAGTGGCTTTGTTTTAATATGCAAATGGTGGTTTGCTTTGAAAATGCAAAAGGTGGTTTGCTTTTAAAATGCAAAAGGTGGTTTCGTTTGAAAATGCAAATGTTGGTTTTCAATGAAAATGTAAAAGGTGATTTGCTTTGAAAATGCAAAAGGTGGTTTGGTATAAAAATGCCAAAATGTGGTTTGCTTTGAAAATGTAAAAGGTGGTTTGCTTTGAAAATGCAAACGGTCGTTTGCTTTGAAAATGCAAAAGGTGGTTTGCTGGTTTGCATTGAAAATGCAAAAGCTGCGTTTTAATGGAAATGCAAAATGTGGTTTGCTTTGAAAATGCAAAAGATGGTATGCTTTGAAAATGCAAAAAGGTTTGCTTTAAAAAAGCAGTAGATGGTTTGCTTTGAAAATGGAAAAGGTGGATTGAAAATGCAAAATGTGGTTTCCTTTGAAAATGCAAAAAGGTTTGCTTTAAAAATGCAATAGATGGTTTGCTTTGAAAATGGAAAAGGTGGTTTTCTTTGAAAATGCAAAAGGTGGTTTCCTTTGAAAATGCAAAAGGTGGTTTGCTTTGAAAATTCAAAAAGGTTTGCTTTAAAAAAGCAGTAGATGGTTTGCTTTGAAAATGGAAAAGGTGGTTTGAAAATGCAAAAGGTGGTTTCCTTTGAAAATGCAAAATGAGGTTTGCTTTGAATATGCAGTAGATGGTTTGCTTTGAAAATAGAAAAGGTGGTTTGCTTTGAAAATGCAAAAGATGGTTTGCTTTGAAATTGCAAAAAAGTGGTTTGCTTTGAAAATGCAAAAGGTGGTTTGCTTTGAAAATACAAAACATTGTTTGATTTGAAAATGCAAAAAGTGGCTTTCTTTTAATATGCAAATGGTGGTTTGCTTTGAAAATGCAAAAGGTGGTTTGCTTTGAAAATGCAAAAGGTGGTTTGCTTTGAAAATGCAAATGTTGGTTTTGATTGAAAACGTAAAAGGTGGTTTGCTTTGAAAATGCAAAAGGTGGTTTGGTATAAATATGCCAAAAAGTGGTTTGCTTTGAAAATGTAAAAGGTGGTATGGTTTGAAAATGCAAAAGGTGGTTTGCTGGTTTGCATTGAAAATGCAAAAGCTGCTTTTTAATGGAAATGTAAAAGGTGGTTTGCTTTGAAAATGCAAAAGGTGGTTTGCTTTGAAATGCAAAAGGTGGTTTGCTTTGAAAATGCAAAAAGGTTTGCTTTAAAAATGCAGTAGATGGTTTGCTTTGAAATTGCAAAAAAGTGGTTTGCTTTGAAAATGCAAAAGGTGGTTTGCTTTGAAAATACAAAACGTGGTTTAATTTGAAAATGCAAAAAGTGGCTTTCTTTTAATATGCAAATGGTGGTTTGCTTTGAAATGCAAAAGGTGGTTTGCTTTGAAAATGCAAAAGATGGTATGCTTTGAAAATGCAAAAAGGTTTGCTTTAAAAAAGCAGTAGATGGTTTGCTTTGAAAATGGAAAAGGTGGATTGAAATTGCAAAAGGTGGTTTCCTTTGAAAATGCAAAAAGGTTTGCTTTAAAAATGCATTAGATGGTTTGCTTTGAAAATGGAAAAGGTGGTTTGCTTTGAAAATGCAAAAGGTGGTTCGATTTGAAATTGCAAATGTGTGGTTTGCTTTGAACATGCAAAAAAAGGTGGTCTGCTTTGAAAATGTTAAAGGTGGTTTGCTTCGAAAATGCAAAAGGTGGTTTGCTTTGAAATTGCAAAAGGTGGTTTGCTTTGAAAGTGCAAAAGGAGGTTTGCTTTGAAAATGCAAATGGTCGTTTGCTCTATAAATGCAAACGGTCGTTTGCTATTAATATGCGAAAGGTCGTTTGCTTTGAAAATGCAAAAGATTGTTTGCTTTGAATTTGCAAAAAAAGTGGTTTGCTTTGAAAATGCAAAAGGTGGTTTGCTTTGAAAATACAAAACGTGGTTTGATTTGAAAATGCAAAAAGTGGCTTTGTTTTAATATGTTAATGGTGGTTTGCTTTGAAAATGCAAAAGGTGGTTTGCTTTTAAAGTGCAAAAGGTGGTTTGCTTTGAAAATGCAAATGTTGGTTTTCAATGAAAATGTAAAAGGTGGTTTGCTTTGAAAATGCAAAAGGTGGTTTGGTATAAAAATGCCAAAAAGTAGTTTGCTTTGAAAATGTAAAAGGTGGTTTGCTTTGAAAATGCAAAAGATGGTATGCTTTGAAAATGCTAATAGGTTTGCTTTAAAAAAGCAGTAGATGGTTTGCTTTTTAAAATGGAAAAGGTGGATTGAAAATGCAAAAGGTGGTTTCCTTTGAAAATGCAAAAATGTTTGCTTTAAAAATGCAGTAGGTGGTTTGCTTTGAAAATGGAAAAGGTGGTTTGCTTTGAAAATGCAAAAGATGGTTTGCTTTGAAATTGCAAAAAAGTGGTTTGCTTTGAAAATGCAAAAGGTGGTTTGCTTTGAAAATACAAAACGTTGTTTTATTTGAAATTGCAAAAGGTGGTTTGCTGATTTGCATTGAAAATGCAAAAGCTGCTTTTTAATGGAAATGCAAAAGGTGGTTTGCTTTGAAAATGCAAAGATGGTATGCTTTGAAAATGCAAAAAGGTTTGCTTTAAAAAAGCAGTAGATGGTTTACTTTGAAAATGAAAAAGGTGGATTGAAAATGCAAATGGTGGTTTGGTATAAAAATGCGAAAAAGTGGTTTGGTTTGAAAATGCAAAAGGCGGTTTGCTTTGAAAATGCAAACGGTCATTTGCTTTGAAAATGCAAAAGGTGGTTTGCTGGTTTGCATTGAAAATGCAAAAGCTGCCTTTTAATGGAAATGCAAAAGGTGGTTTGCTTTGAAAATGCAAAGATGGTATGCTTTGAAAATGCAAAAGGTGGTTTACTTTGAAAATGCAAAAGGTGGTATGCTTTGAATATGAAAAAGCTGGTTTGCTTTGAAAATGCTAAAGGTTTGCTTTGAAAATGCAAAGGGTTTACTTTGATAATGCAAAAGGTTTGCTTTGAAAATGCAAATGGTGGTTTGCTTTGAAAATGCAAAAGGTGGTTTGCTTTTAAAATGAAAAAGGTGGGTTGCATTGAAAATGCAAACGTTGGTTTGCTTGGAAATTGCAAAAAGTGGTTTCCTTTGAAAATGCAAATGGTGGTTTGCTTTGAAAAGGCAAAAGGTGGTTTGCTATAAAAATGCCAAAAGGAGGTTTGCTTTCAAAATGCAAAATGTGGTTTTCTTTGAAAATGCAAAAGGTCCTTTGCTTTGAAAATGCAAAAGGTTTACTATGAAAATGCAAAAGTTGGTTTGCTGGTTTGAATTGAAAATGAAAAAGGTGGTTTGCTTTGAAAATACACAAGGTGGTTTGCTTTGAAAATGCAAAAGGTGGCTTGCTTTTAATAAGCAAAAGATGGTTTGCTTTTAAAATGCAAAAGGTGTTTTGGTTTTAAAATGCAAAAGGTGGTTTGGTTTTAAAATGGAAATGTTGGTTTGCTTTGAAAATGCAAAAGGTGGTTTGCTTTGAAAATGCAAAAGATGATTTGCTTTGAACATGCTAAATGTGGTTTGCTTTGAAAATGCAAAAAGTGGTTTGCTTTGAAAATGCAAAAGGTGGTTTGCTGGTTTGCATTGAAAATGCAAAAGGTGGTTTCGTATAAAAATGCCAAAATGTGGTTTGCTTTGAAAATGTAAAAGGTGGTTTGCTTTGAAAATGCAAACGGTCGTTTGCTTTGAAAATGCAAAAGGTGGTTTGCTGGTTTGCATTGAAAATGCAAAAGCTGTGTTTTAATGGAAATGCAAAATGTGGTTTGCTTTGAAAATGCAAAAGATGGTATGCTTTGAAAATGCAAAAAGGTTTGCTTTAAAAAAGCAGTAGATGGTTTGCTTTGAAAATGGAAAAGGTGGATTGAAAATGCAAAATGTGGTTTCCTTTGAAAATGCAAAAAGGTTTGCTTTAAAAATGCAATAGATGGTTTGCTTTGAAAATGGAAAAGGTGGTTTTCTTTGAAAATGCAAAAGGTGGTTTCCTTTGAAAATGCAAAAGGTGGTTTGCTTTGAAAATTCAAAAAGGTTTGCTTTAAAAAAGCTGTAGATGGTTTGCTTTGAAAATGGAAAAGGTGGTTTGAAAATGCAAAAGGTGGTTTCCTTTGAAAATGCAAAATGAGGTTTGCTTTGAAATGCAAAAGGTGGTTTGCTTTGAAAATGCAAAAAGGTTTGCTTTAGAAATGCAGTAGATGGTTTGCTTTGAAAATGGAAAAGGTGGTTTGCTTTGAAAATGCAAAAGATGGTTTGCTTTGAAATTGCAAAAAAGTGGTTTGCTTTGAAAATGCAAAAGGTGGTTTGCTTTGAAAATACAAAACGTTGTTTGATTTGAAAATGCAAAAAGTGGCTTTCTTTTAATATGCAAATGGTGGTTTGCTTTGAAAATGCAAAAGGTGGTTTGCTGGTTTGCATTGGAAATGCAAAAGCTGTTTTTTAATGGAAATGCAAAAGGTGGTTTGCTTTGAAAATGCAAAAGATGGTATGCTTTGAAAATGCAAAAAGGTTTGCTTTAAAAAAGCAGTAGATGGTTTGCTTTGAAAATGGAAAAGGTGGATTGAAATTGCAAAAGGTGGTTTCCTTTGAAAATGCAAAAAGGTTTGCTTTAAAAATGCATTAGATGGTTTGCTTTGAAAATGGAAAAGGTGGTTTGCTTTGAAAATGCAAAAGGTGGTTTGATTTGAAATTGCAAATGTGTGGTTTGCTTTGAACATGCAAAAAAAGGTGGTCTGCTTTGAAAATGCTAAAGGTGGTTTGCTTTGAAAATGCAAAAGGTGGTTTGCTTTGAAAATGCAAAAGGTGGTTTGCTTTGAAAATGCAAAAGGAGGTTTGCTTTGAAAATGCAAAAGGTCGTTTGCTCTGAAAATGCAAAAGGTCGTTTGCTTTTAATATGCAGAAGGTCGTTTGCTTTGAAAATGCAAAAGATTGTTTGCTTTCAAATTGCAAAAAAGTGATTTGCTTTGAAAATGCAAAAGGTGGTTTGCTTTGAAAATACAAAACGTGGTTTAATTTGAAAATGCAAAAAGTGGCTTTGTTTTAATATGCAAATGGTGGTTTGCTTTGAAAATGCAAAAGGTGGTTTACTTTTAAAATGCAAAAGGTGGTTTGCTTTGAAAATGCAAATGTTGGTTTTCAATGAAAATGTAAAAGGTGGTTTGATTTGAAAATGCAAAAGGTGGTTTGGTATAAAAATGCCAAAAAGTGGTTTGCTTTGAAAATGTAAAAGGTGGTTTGCTTTGAAAATGCAAAAGGTGGTTTTCTGGTTTGCATTGAAAATGCAGAAGCTGCTTTTTAATGGAAATGCAACAGGTGGTTTGCTTTGAAAATGCAAAAGATGGTATGCTTTGAAAATGCAAAAGGTGGTTTGCTTTGAAAATGCAAAAGGTCGTTTGCTTTGAAAATGCAAAAGGTGGTTTTCTGGTTTGCATTGAAAATGCAGAAGCTGCTTTTTAATGGAAATGCAACAGGTGGTTTGCTTTGAAAATGCAAAAGGTGGTTTGCTTTGAAAATGGAAAAGGTGTTTTGCTTTGAAAATGCAAAAGGTGGTTTGCTTTGAAAATTCAAAAAGGTTTGCTTTAAAAAAGCAGTAGATGGTTTGCTTTGAAAATGGAAAAGGTGGTTTGAAAATGCAAAAGGTGGTTTCCTTTGAAAATGCAAAAGGAGGTTTGCTTTGAAAATACAAAAGGTCGTTTGCTCTGAAAATGCAAAAGTTCGTTTGCTTTTAATATGCAAAAGGTCGTTTGCTTTGAAAATGCAAAAGATTGTTTGCTTTGAAATTGCAAAAAAGTGGTTTGCTTTGAAAATGCAAAACTGGTTTGCTTTGAAATTACAAAACGTGGTTTGATTTGAAAATGCAAAAAGTGGCTTTGTTTTAATATGCAAATGGTGGTTTGCTTTGAAAATGCAAAAGGTGGTTTGCTTTTAAAATGCAAAAGGTGGTTTCGTTTGAAAATGCAAATGTTGGTTTTCAATGAAAATGTAAAAGGTGATTTGCTTTGAAAATGCAAAAGGTGGTTTGGTATAAAAATGCCAAAATGTGGTTTGCTTTGAAAATGTAAAAGGTGGTTTGCTTTGAAAATGCAAAAGGTGGTTTGCTGGTTTGCATTGAAAATGCAAAAGCTGCGTTTTAATGGAAATGCAAAATGTGGTTTGCTTTGAAAATGCAAAAGATGGTATGCTTTGAAAATGCAAAAAGGTTTGCTTTAAAAAAGCAGTAGATGGTTTGCTTTGAAAATGGAAAAGGTGGATTGAAAATGCAAAATGTGGTTTCCTTTGAAAATGCAAAAAGGTTTGCTTTAAAAATGCAATAGATGGTTTGCTTTGAAAATGGAAAAGGTGGTTTTCTTTGAAAATGCAAAAGGTGGTTTCCTTTGAAAATGCAAAAGGTGGTTTGCTTTGAAAATTCAAAAAGGTTTGCTTTAAAAAAGCAGTAGATGGTTTGCTTTGAAAATGGAAAAGGTGGTTTGAAAATGCAAAAGGTGGTTTCCTTTGAAAATGCAAAATTAGGTTTGCTTTGAATATGCAGTAGATGGTTTGCTTTGAAAATAGAAAAGGTGGTTTGCTTTGAAAATGCAAAAGATGGTTTGCTTTGAAATTGCAAAAAAGTGGTTTGCTTTGAAAATGCAAAAGGTGGTTTGCTTTGAAAATACAAAACATTGTTTGATTTGAAAATGCAAAAAGTGGCTTTCTTTTAATATGCAAATGGTGGTTTGCTTTGAAAATGCAAAAGGTGGTTTGCTTTGAAAATGCAAAAGGTGGTTTGCTTTGAAAATGCAAATGTTGGTTTTGATTGAAAACGTAAAAGGTGGTTTGCTTTGAAAATGCAAAAGGTGGTTTGGTATAAATATGCCAAAAAGTGGTTTGCTTTGAAAATGTAAAAGGTGGTATGGTTTGAAAATGCAAAAGGTGGTTTGCTGGTTTGCATTGAAAATGCAAAAGCTGCTTTTTAATGGAAATGTAAAAGGTGGTTTGCTTTGAAAATGCAAAAGGTGGTTTGCTTTGAAATGCAAAAGGTGGTTTGCTTTGAAAATGCAAAAAGGTTTGCTTTAAAAATGCAGTAGATGGTTTGCTTTGAAAATGGAAAAGGTGGTTTGCTTTGAAAATGCAAAAGATGGTTTGCTTTGAAATTGCAAAAAAGTGGTTTGCTTTGAAAATGCAAAAGGTGGTTTGCTTTGAAAATACAAAACGTTGTTTGATTTGAAAATGCAAAAAGTGGCTTTCTTTTAATATGCAAATGGTGGTTTGCTTTGAAATGCAAAAGGTGGTTTGCTTTGAAAATGCAAAAGGTGGTTTGCTTTGAAAATGCAAATGTTGGTTTTGATTGAAAATGTAAAAGGTGGTTTGCTTTGAAAATGCAAATGGTCGTTTGCTTTTAAAATGCAAAAGGTGGTTTGCTGGTTTGCATTGGAAATGCAAAAGCTGTTTTTTAATGGAAATGCAAAAGGTGGTTTGCTTTGAAAATGCAAAAGATGGTATGCTTTGAAAATGCAAAAAGGTTTGCTTTAAAAAAGCAGTAGATGGTTTGCTTTGAAAATGGAAAAGGTGGATTGAAATTGCAAAAGGTGGTTTCCTTTGAAAATGCAAAAAGGTTTGCTTTAAAAATGCATTAGATGGTTTGCTTTGAAAATGGAAAAGGTGGTTTGCTTTGAAAATGCAAAAGGTGGTTCGATTTGAAATTGCAAATGTGTGGTTTGCTTTGAACATGCAAAAAAAGGTGGTCTGCTTTGAAAATGCTAAAGGTGGTTTGCTTTGAAAATGCAAAAGGTGGTTTGCTTTGAAAATGCAAAAGGTGGTTTGCTTTGAAAATGCAAAAGGAGGTTTGCTTTGAAAATGCAAAAGGTCGTTTGCTCTGAAAATGCAAAAGGTCGTTTGCTTTTAATATGCAGAAGGTCGTTTGCTTTGACAATGCAAAAGATTGTTTGCTTTCAAATTGCAAAAAAGTGGTTTGCTTTGAAAATGCAAAAGGTGGTTTGCTTTGAAAATACAAAACGTGTTTTAATTTGAAAATGCAAAAAGTGTCTTTGTTTTAATATGCAAATGGTGGTTTGCTTTGAAAATGCAAAAGGTGGTTTACTTTTAAAATGCAAAAGGTGGTTTGGTATAAAAATGCCAAAAAGTGGTTTGCTTTGAAAATGTAAAAGGTGGTTTGCTTTGAAAATGCAAAAGGTGGTTTGCTGGTTTGCATTGAAAATGCAAAAGCTGCTTATTAGTGGAAATGTAAAAGGTGGTTTGGTTTGAAAATGCAAAAGGTGGTTTGCTTTGAAATGCAAAAGGTGGTTTGCTTTGAAAATGCAAAAAGGTTTGCTTTAAAAATGCAGTAGATGGTTTGCTTTGAAAATGCAAAAGATGGTTTGCTTTGAAATTGCAAAAAAGTGGTTTGCTTTGAAAATGCAAAAGGTGATTTGCTTTGAAAATACAAAACGTTGTTTGATTTGAAAATGCAAAAAGTGGCTTTCTTTTAATATGCAAATGGTTGTTTGCTTTGAAAATTCAAAAGGTGGTTTGCTTTTAAAATGCAAAAGGTGGTTTGCTTTGAAAATGCAAATGTTGGTTTTCATTGAAAATGTAAAAGGTGGTTTGCTTTGAAAATGCAAAAGGTGGTTTGGTATAAAAATGCCAAAAAGTGGTTTGCTTTGAAAATGCAAAAGGTAGTTTGCTTTGAAAATGCAAACGGTCGTTTGCTTTGAAAATGGAAAAGGTGGTTTGCTGATTTGCATTGTAAGTGCAAAATCTGCTTTTTAATGGAAATTCAAAAGGTGGTTTGCTTTGAAAATGCAAAAGATGGTATGCTTTGAAAATGCAAAAAGGTTTGCTTTAAAAAAGCAGTAGATGGTTTGCTTTGAAAATGGAAAAGGTGGATTGAAATTGCAAAAGGTGGTTTCCTTTGAAAATGCAAAAAGGTTTGCTTTAAAAATGCAGTAGATGGTTTGCTTTGAAAATGGAAAAGGTGGTTTGCTTTGAAAATGCAAAAGGTGGTTTAATTTGAAATTCTAAATGTGTGGTTTGCTTTGAACATGCAAAAAAAGGTGGTCTGCTTTGAAAATGTTAAAGGTGGTTTGCTTCGAAAATGCAAAAGGTGGTTTGCTTTGAAATTGCAAAAGGTGGTTTGCTTTGAAAATGCAAAAGGAGGTTTGCTTTGAAAATGCAAATGGTCGTTTGCTCTATAAATGCAAACGGTCGTTTGCTATTAATATGCGAAAGGTCGTTTGCTTTGAAAATGCAAAAGATTGTTTGCTTTGAAATTGCAAAAAAGTGGTTTGCTTTGAAAATGCAAAAGGTGGTTTGCTTTGAAAATACAAAACGTGGTTTGATTTGAAAATGCAAAAAGTGGCTTTGTTTTAATATGTTAATGGTGGTTTGCTTTGAAAATGCAAAAGGTGGTTTGCTTTTAAAGTGCAAAAGGTGGTTTGCTTTGAAAATGCAAATGTTGGTTTTCAATGAAAATGTAAAAGGTGGTTTGCTTTGAAAATGCAAAAGGTGGTTTGGTATAAAAATGCCAAAAAGTAGTTTGCTTTGAAAATGTAAAAGGTGGTTTGCTTTGAAAATGCAAAAGATGGTATGCTTTGAAAATGCTAATAGGTTTGCTTTAAAAAAGCAGTAGATGGTTTGCTTTTTAAAATGGAAAAGGTGGATTGAAAATGCAAAAGGTGGTTTCCTTTGAAAATGCAAAAATGTTTGCTTTAAAAATGCAGTAGATGGTTTGCTTTGAAAATGGAAAAGGTGGTTTGCTTTGAAAATGCAAAAGATGGTTTGCTTTGAAATTGCAAAAAAGTGGTTTGCTTTGAAAATGCAAAAGGTGGTTTGCTTTGAAAATACAAAACGTTGTTTTATTTGAAATTGCAAAAGGTGGTTTGCTGATTTGCATTGAAAATGCAAAAGCTGCTTTTTAATGGAAATGCAAAAGGTGGTTTGCTTTGAAAATGCAAAAAGGTTTGCTTTAAAAAAGCAGTAGATGGTTTACTTTGAAAATGAAAAAGGTGGATTGAAAATGCAAATGGTGGTTTGGTATAAAAATGCGAAAAAGTGGTTTGGTTTGAAAATGCAAAAGGCGGTTTGCTTTGAAAATGCAAACGGTCATTTGCTTTGAAAATGCAAAAGGTGGTTTTCTGGTTTGCATTGAAAATGCAAAAGCTGCCTTTTAATGGAAATGCAAAAGGTGGTTTGCTTTGAAAATGCAAAGATGGTATGCTTTGAAAATGCAAAAGGTGGTTTACTTTGAAAATGCAAAAGGTGGTTTGCTTTGAATATGAAAAAGCTGGTTTGCTTTGAAAATGCTAAAGGTTTGCTTTGAAAATGCAAAGGGTTTACTTTGATAATGCAAAAGGTTTGCTTTGAAAATGCAAATGGTGGTTTGCTTTGAAAATGCAAAAGGTGGTTTGCTTTTAAAATGAAAAAGGTGGGTTGCATTGAAAATGCAAACGTTGGTTTGCTTGGAAATTGCAAAAAGTGGTTTCCTTTGAAAATGCAAATGGTGGTTTGCTTTGAAAAGGCAAAAGGTGGTTTGCTATAAAAATGCCAAAAGGAGGTTTGCTTTCAAAATGCAAAATGTGGTTTTCTTTGAAAATGCAAAAGGTCCTTTGCTTTGAAAATGCAAAAGGTTTACTATGAAAATGCAAAAGTTGGTTTGCTGGTTTGAATTGAAAATGAAAAAGGTGGTTTGCTTTGAAAATACACAAGGTGGTTTACTTTGAAAATGCAAAAGGTGGTTTGCTTTGAAAATACAAAAGGTGGTTTGCTTTGAAAATGCAAAAGGTGGCTTGCTTTTAATATGCAAAAGATGGTTTGCTTTTAAAATGCAAAAGGTGTTTTGGTTTTAAAATGCAAAAGGTGGTTTGGTTTTAAAATGGAAATGTTGGTTTGCTTTGAAAATGCAAAAGGTGGTTTGCTTTGAAAATGCAAAAGATGATTTGCTTTGAACATGCTAAATGTGGTTTGCTTTGAAAATGCAAAAAGTGGTTTGCATTGAAAATGCAACAGCTGTGTTTTAATGGAAATGCAAAATGTGGTTTGCTTTGAAAATGCAAAAGATGGTATGCTTTGAAAATGCAAAAAGGTTTGCTTTAAAAAAGCAGTAGATGGTTTGCTTTGAAAATGGAAAAGGTGGATTGAAAATGCAAAATGTGGTTTCCTTTGAAAATGCAAAAAGGTTTGCTTTAAAAATGCAATAGATGGTTTGCTTTGAAAATGGAAAAGGTGGTTTTCTTTGAAAATGCAAAAGGTGGTTTCCTTTGAAAATGCAAAAGGTGGTTTGCTTTGAAAATTCAAAAAGGTTTGCTTTAAAAAGGCTGTAGATGGATTGCTTTGAAAATGGAAAAGGTGGTTTGAAAATGCAAAAGGTGGTTTCCTTTGAAAATGCAAAATGAGGTTTGCTTTGAAATGCAAAAGGTGGTTTGCTTTGAAAATGCAAAAAGGTTTGCTTTAGAAATGCAGTAGATGGTTTGCTTTGAAAATGGAAAAGGTGGTTTGCTTTGAAAATGCAAAAGATGGTTTGCTTTGAAATTGCAAAAAAGTGGTTTGCTTTGAAAATGCAAAAGGTGGTTTGCTTTGAAAATACAAAACGTTGTTTGATTTGAAAATGCAAAAGGTGGTTTGCTTTGAAAATGCAAAAGGTGGTTTGCTTTGAAAATGCAAAAGGAGGTTTGCTTTGAAAATGCAAAAGGTCGTTTGCTCTGAAAATGCAAAAGGTAGTTTGCTTTTAATATGCAGAAGGTCGTTTGCTTTGAAAATGCAAAAGATTGTTTGCTTTCAAATTGCAAAAAAGTGATTTGCTTTGAAAATGCAAAAGGTGGTTTGCTTTGAAAATACAAAACGTGGTTTAATTTGAAAATGCAAAAAGTGGCTTTGTTTTAATATGCAAATGGTGGTTTGCTTTGAAAATGCAAAAGGTGGTTTACTTTTAAAATGCAAAAGGTGGTTTGCTTTGAAAATGCAAATGTTGGTTTTCAATGAAAATGTAAAAGGTGGTTTGATTTGAAAATGCAAAAGGTGGTTTGGTATAAAAATGCCAAAAAGTGGTTTGCTTTGAAAATGTAAAAGGTGGTTTGCTTTGAAAATGCAAAAGGTGGTTTTCTGGTTTGCATTGAAAATGCAGAAGCTGTTTTTTAATGGAAATGCAACAGGTGGTTTGCTTTGAAAATGCAAAAGATGGTATGCTTTGAAAATGCAAAAGGTGGTTTGCTTTGAAAATGCAAAAGGTCGTTTGCTTTGAAAATGCAAAAGGTGGTTTTCTGGTTTGCATTGAAAATGCAGAAGCTGCTTTTTAATGGAAATGCAACAGGTGGTTTGCTTTGAAAATGCAAAAGGTGGTTTGCTTTGAAAATGGAAAAGGTGTTTTGCTTTGAAAATGCAAAAGGTGGTTTGCTTTGAAAATTCAAAAAGGTTTGCTTTAAAAAAGCAGTAGATGGTTTGCTTTGAAAATGGAAAAGGTGGTTTGAAAATGCAAAAGGTGGTTTCCTTTGAATATGCAAAAGGAGGTTTGCTTTGAAAATACAAAAGGTCGTTTGCTCTGAAAATGCAAACGTTCGTTTGCTTTTAATATGCAAAAGGTCGTTTGCTTTGAAAATGCAAAAGATTGTTTGCTTTGAAATTGCAAAAAAGTGGTTTGCTTTGAAAATGCAAAATTGGTTTGCTTTGAAAATACAAAACGTGGTTTGATTTGAAAATGCAAAAAGTGGCTTTGTTTGAATATGCAAATGGTGGTTTGCTTTGAAAATGCAAAAGGTGGTTTGCTTTTAAAATGCAAAAGGTGGTTTCGTTTGAAAATGCAAATGTTGGTTTTCAATGAAAATGTAAAAGGTGATTTGTTTTGAAAATGCAAAAGGTGGTTTGGTATAAAAATGCCAAAATGTGGTTTGCTTTGAAAATGTAAAAGGTGGTTTGCTTTGAAAATGCAAACGGTCGTTTGCTTTGAAAATGCAAAAGGTGGTTTGCTGGTTTGCATTGAAAATGCAAAAGCTGCGTTTTAATGGAAATGCAAAATGTGGTTTGCTTTGAAAATGCAAAAGATGGTATGCTTTGAAAATGCAAAAAGGTTTGCTTTAAAAAAGCAGTAGATGGTTTGCTTTGAAAATGGAAAAGGTGGATTGAAAATGCAAAATGTGGTTTCCTTTGAAAATGCAAAAAGGTTTGCTTTAAAAATGCAATAGATGGTTTGCTTTGAAAATGGAAAAGGTGGTTTTCTTTGAAAATGCAAAAGGTGGTTTCCTTTGAAAATGCAAAAGGTGGTTTGCTTTGAAAATTCAAAAAGGTTTGCTTTAAAAAAGCAGTAGATGGTTTGCTTTGAAAATGGAAAAGGTGGTTTGAAAATGCAAAAGGTGGTTTCCTTTGAAAATGCAAAATGAGGTTTGCTTTGAATATGCAGTAGATGGTTTGCTTTGAAAATAGAAAAGGTGGTTTGCTTTGAAAATGCAAAAGATGGTTTGCTTTGAAATTGCAAAAAAGTGGTTTGCTTTGAAAATGCAAAAAGTGGTTTGCTTTGAAAATACAAAACATTGTTTGATTTGAAAATGCAAAAAGTGGCTTTCTTTTAATATGCAAATGGTGGTTTGCTTTGAAAATGCAAAAGGTGGTTTGCTTTGAAAATGCAAAAGGTGGTTTGCTTTGAAATTGCAAATGTTGGTTTTGATTGAAAACGTAAAAGGTGGTTTGCTTTGAAAATGCAAAAGGTGGTTTGGTATAAATATGCCAAAAAGTGGTTTGCTTTGAAAATGTAAAAGGTGGTATGCTTTGAAAATGCAAAAGGTGGTTTGCTGGTTTGCATTGAAAATGCAAAAGCTGCTTTTTAATGGAAATGTAAAAGGTGGTTTGCTTTGAAAATGCAAAAGGTGGTTTGCTTTGAAATGCAAAAGGTGGTTTGCTTTGAAAATGCAAAAAGGTTTGCTTTAAAAATGCAGTAGATGGTTTGCTTTGAAAATGGAAAAGGTGGTTTGCTTTGAAAATGCAAAAGATGGTTTGCTTTGAAATTGCAAAAAAGTGGTTTGCTTTGAAAATGCAAAAGGTGGTTTGCTTTGAAAATACAAAACGTTGTTTGATTTGAAAATGCAAAAAGTGGCTTTCTTTTAATATGCAAATGGTGGTTTGCTTTGAAATGCAAAAGGTGGTTTGCTTTGAAAATGCAAAAGGTGGTTTGCTTTGAAAATGCAAATGTTGGTTTTCATTGAAAATGTAAAAGGTGGTTTGCTTTGAAAATGCAAAAGGTGGTTTGGTATAAAAATGCAAATGGTGATTTGCTTTGAAAATGCAAAAGGTGGTTTGCTTTGAAAATGCAAACGGTCGTTTGCTTTTAAAATGCAAAAGGTGGTTTGCTGGTTTGCATTGGAAATGCAAAAGCTGTTTTTTAATGGAAATGCAAAAGGTGGTTTGCTTTGAAATTGCAAAAGATGGTATGCTTTGAAAATGCAAAAAGGTTTGCTTTAAAAAAGCAGTAGATGGTTTGCTTTGAAAATGGAAAAGGTGGATTGAAATTGCAAAAGGTGGTTTCCTTTGAAAATGCAAAAAGGTTTGCTTTAAAAATGCATTAGATGGTTTGCTTTGAAAATGGAAAAGGTGGTTTGCTTTGAAAATGCAAAAGGTGGTTCGATTTGAAATTGCAAATGTGTGGTTTGCTTTGAACATGCAAAAAATGTGGTCTGCTTTGAAAATGCTAAAGGTGGTTTGCTTTGAAAATGCAAAAGGTGGTTTGCTTTGAAAATGCAAAAGGTGGTTTGCTTTGAAAATGCAAAAGGAGGTTTGCTTTGAAAATGCAAAAGGTCGTTTGCTCTGAAAATGCAAAAGGTCGTTTGCTTTTAATATGCAGAAGGTCGTTTGCTTTGAAAATGCAAAAGATTGTTTGCTTTCAAATTGCAAAAAAGTGGTTTGCTTTGAAAATGCAAAAGGTGGTTTGCTTTGAAAATACAAAACGTGGTTTAATTTGAAAATGCAAAAAGTGGCTTTGTTTTAATATGCAAATGGTGGTTTGCTTTGAAAATGCAAAAGGTGGTTTACTTTTAAAATGCAAAAGGTGGTTTACTTTTAAAATGCAAAAAGGTGGTTTGCTTTGAAAATGCAAATGTTGGTTTTCAATGAAAATGTAAAAGGTGGTTTGATTTGAAAATGCAAAAGGTGGTTTGGTATAAAAATGCCAAAAAGTGGTTTGCTTTGAAAATGTAAAAGGTGGTTTGCTTTGAAAATGCAAAAGGTGGTTTGCTGGTTTGCATTGAAAATGCAAAAGCTGCTTATTAGTGGAAATGTAAAAGGTGGTTTGCTTTGAAAATGCAAAAGGTGGTTTGCTTTGAAATGCAAAAGGTGGTTTGCTTTGAAAATGCAAAAAGGTTTGCTTTAAAAATGCAGTAGATGGTTTGCTTTGAAAATGCAAAAGATGGTTTGCTTTGAAATTGCAAAAAAGTGGTTTGCTTTGAAAATGCAAAAGGTGATTTGCTTTGAAAATACAAAACGTTGTTTGATTTGAAAATGCAAAAAGTGGCTTTCTTTTAATATGCAAATGGTTGTTTGCTTTGAAAATTCAAAAGGTGGTTTGCTTTTAAAATGCAAAAGGTGGTTTGCTTTGAAAATGCAAATGTTGGTTTTCATTGAAAATGTAAAAGGTGGTTTGCTTTGAAAATGCAAAAGGTGGTTTGGTATAAAAATGCCAAAAAGTGGTTTGCTTTGAAAATGCAAAAGGTAGTTTGCTTTGAAAATGCAAACGGTCGTTTGCTTTGAAAATGGAAAAGGTGGTTTGCTGATTTGCATTGTAAGTGCAAAATCTGCTTTTTAATGGAAATGCAAAAGATGGTATGCTTTGAAAATGCTAATAGGTTTGCTTTAAAAAAGCAGTAGATGGTTTGCTTTTTAAAATGGAAAAGGTGGATTGAAAATGCAAAGGGTGGTTTCCTTTGAAAATGCAAAAATGTTTGCTTTAAAAATGCAGTAGATGGTTTGCTTTGAAAATGGAAAAGGTGGTTTGCTTTGAAAATGCAAAAGATGGTTTGCTTTGAAATTGCAAAAAAGTGGTTTGCTTTGAAAATGCAAAAGGTGGTTTGCTTTGAAAATACAAAACGTTGTTTTATTTGAAATTGCAAAAGGTGGTTTGCTGATTTGCATTGAAAATGCAAAAGCTGCTTTTTAATGGAAATGCAAAAGGTGGTTTGCTTTGAAAATGCAAAAGATGGTATGCTTTGAAAATGCAAAAAGGTTTGCTTTAAAAAAGCAGTAGATGGTTTACTTTGAAAATGAAAAAGGTGGATTGAAAATGCAAATGGTGGTTTGGTATAAAAATGCGAAAAAGTGGTTTGGTTTGAAAATGCAAAAGGCGGTTTGCTTTGAAAATGCAAACGGTCATTTGCTTTGAAAATGCAAAAGGTGGTTTGCTGGTTTGCATTGAAAATGCAAAAGCTGCCTTTTAATGGAAATGCAAAAGGTGGTTTGCTTTGAAAATGCAAAGATGGTATGCTTTGAAAATGCAAAAGGTGGTTTACTTTGAAAATGCAAAAGGTGGTTTGCTTTGAATATGAAAAAGCTGGTTTGCTTTGAAAATGCTAAAGGTTTGCTTTGAAAATGCAAAGGGTTTACTTTGATAATGCAAAAGGTTTGCTTTGAAAATGCAAATGGTGGTTTGCTTTGAAAATGCAAAAGGTGGTTTGCTTTTAAAATGAAAAAGGTGGTTTGCTTTGAAAATACAAAAGGTGGTTTGCTATAAAAATGCCAAAAGGAGGTTTGCTTTCAAAATGCAAAATGTGGTTTTCTTTGAAAATGCAAAAGGTCCTTTGCTTTGAAAATACACAAGGTGGTTTGCTTTGAAAATGCAAAAGGTGGTTTGCTTTGAAAATACAAAAGGTGGTTTGCTTTGAAAATGCAAAAGGTGGCTTGCTTTTAATATGCAAAAGATGGTTTGCTTTTAAAATGCAAAAGGTGTTTTGGTTTTAAAATGCAAAAGGTGGTTTGGTTTTAAAATGGAAATGTTGGTTTGCTTTGAAAATGCAAAAGGTGGTTTGCTTTGAAAATGCAAAAGATGATTTGCTTTGAACATGCTGAATGGTTTGCTTTGAAAATGCAAAAAGTGGTTTGCTTTGAAAATGCAAAAGGTGGTTTGCTGGTTTGCATTGAAAATGCAAAAGGTGGTTTGGTATAAAAATGCCAAAATGTGGTTTGCTTTGAAAATGTAAAAGGTGGTTTGCTTTGAAAATGCAAACGGTCGTTTGCTTTGAAAATGCAAAAGGTGGTTTGCTGGTTTGCATTGAAAATGCAAAAGCTGCGTTTTAATGGAAATGCAAAATGTGGTTTGCTTTGAAAGTGCAAAAGATGGTATGCTTTGAAAATGCAAAAAGGTTTGCTTTAAAAAAGCAGTAGATGGTTTGCTTTGAAAATGGAAAAGGTGGATTGAAAATGCAAAATGTGGTTTCCTTTGAAAATGCAAAAAGGTTTGCTTTAAAAATGCAATAGATGGTTTGCTTTGAAAATGGAAAAGGTGGTTTTCTTTGAAAATGCAAAAGGTGGTTTCCTTTGAAAATGCAAAAGGTGGTTTGCTTTGAAAATTCAAAAAGGTTTGCTTTAAAAAAGCAGTAGATGGTTTGCTTTGAAAATGGAAAAGGTGGTTTGAAAATGCAAAAGGTGGTTTCCTTTGAAAATGCAAAATGAGGTTTGCTTTGAATATGCAGTAGATGGTTTGCTTTGAAAATAGAAAAGGTGGTTTGCTTTGAAAATGCAAAAGATGGTTTGCTTTGAAATTGCAAAAAAGTGGTTTGCTTTGAAAATGCAAAAGGTGGTTTGCTTTGAAAATACAAAACATTGTTTGATTTGAAAATGCAAAAAGTGGCTTTCTTTTAATATGCAAATGGTGGTTTGCTTTGAAAATGCAAAAGGTGGTTTGCTTTGAAAATGCAAAAGGTGGTTTGCTTTGAAAATGCAAATGTTGGTTTTGATTGAAAACGTAAAAGGTGGTTTGCTTTGAAAATGCAAAAGGTGGTTTGGTATAAATATGCCAAAAAGTGGTTTGCTTTGAAAATGTAAAAGGTGGTATGCTTTGAAAATGCAAAAGGTGGTTTGCTGATTTGCATTGAAAATGCAAAAGCTGCTTTTTAATGGAAATGTAAAAGGTGGTTTGCTTTGAAAATGCAAAAGGTGGTTTGCTTTGAAATGCAAAAGGTGGTTTGCTTTGAAAATGCAAAATGGTTTGCTTTAAAAATGCAGTAGATGGTTTGCTTTGAAAATGGAAAAGGTGGTTTGCTTTGAAAATGCAAAAGATTGTTTGCTTTGAAATTGCAAAAAAGTGGTTTGCTTTGAAAATGCAAAAGGTGGTTTGCTTTGAAAATACAAAACGTTGTTTGATTTGAAAATGCAAAAAGTGGCTTTCTTTTAATATGCAAATGGTGGTTTGCTTTGAAAATGCAAAAGGTGGTTTGCTTTGAAAATGCAAAAGGTGGTTTGATTTGAAAAAGCAAATGTTGGTTTTGATTGAAAATGTAAAAGGTGGTTTGCTTTGAAAATGCAAAAGGTGGTTTGGTATAAAAATGCAAATGGTGGTTTGCTTTGAAAATGCAAAAGGTGGTTTGCTTTGAAAATGCAAACGGTCGTTTGCTTTTAAAATGCAAAAGGTGGTTTGCTGGTTTGCATTGGAAATGCAAAAGCTGTTTTTTAATGGAAATGCAAAAGGTGGTTTGCTTTGAAAATGCAAAAGATGGTATGCTTTGAAAAAGCAAAAAGGTTTGCTTTAAAAAAGCAGTAGATGGTTTGCTTTGAAAATGGAAAAGGTGGATTGAAATTGCAAAAGGTGGTTTCCTTTGAAAATGCAAAAAGGTTTGCTTTAAAAATGCATTAGATGGTTTGCTTTGAAAATGGAAAAGGTGGTTTGCTTTGAAAATGCAAAAGGTGGTTTGATTTGAAATTGCAAATGTGTGGTTTGCTTTGAACATGCAAAAAAAGGTGGTCTGCTTTGAAAATGCTAAAGGTGGTTTGCTTTGAAAATGCAAAAGGTGGTTTGCTTTGAAAAAACAAAAGGTGGTTTGCTTTGAAAATGCAAAAGGAGGTTTGCTTTGAAAATGCAAAAGGTCGTTTGCTCTGAAAATGCAAAAGGTCGTTTGCTTTTAATATGCAGAAGGTCGTTTGCTTTGAAAATGCGAAAGATTGTTTGCTTTGAAATTGCAAAAAAGTGGTTTGCTTTGAAAATGCAAAAGGTGGTTTGCTTTGAAAATACAAAACGTGGTTTAATTTGAAAATGCAAAAAGTGGCTTTGTTTTAATATGCAAATGGTGGTTTGCTTTGAAAATGCAAAAGGTGGTTTACTTTTAAAATGCAAAAGGTGGTTTGCTTTGAAAATGCAAATGTTGGTTTTCAATGAAAATGTAAAAGGTGGTTTGATTTGAAAATGCAAAAGGTGGTTTGGTATAAAAATGCCAAAAAGTGGTTTGCTTTGAAAATGTAAAAGGTGGTTTGCTTTGAAAATGCAAAAGGTGGTTTGCTGGTTTGCATTGAAAATGCAAAAGCTGCTTTTTAGTGGAAATGTAAAAGGTGGTTTGCTTTGAAAATGCAAAAGGTGGTTTGCTTTGAAATGCAAAAGGTGGTTTGCTTTGAAAATGCAAATAGGTTTGCTTTAAAAATGCAGTAGATGGTTTGCTGGTTTGCATTGGAAATGCAAAAGCTGTTTTTTAATGGAAATGCAAAAGGTGGTTTGCTTTGAAATTGCAAAAGATGGTATGCTTTGAAAATGCAAAAAGGTTTGCTTTAAAAATGCATTAGATGGTTTGCTTTGAAAATGGAAAAGGTGGTTTGCTTTGAAAATGCAAATGTTGGTTTTGATTGAAAATGTAAAAGGTGGTTTGCTTTGAAAATGCAAAAGGTGGTTTGGTATAAAAATGCAAATGGTGGTTTGCTTTGAAAATGCAAAAGGTGGTTTGCTTTGAAAATGCAAACGGTCGTTTGCTTTTAAAATGCAAAAGGTGGTTTGCTGGTTTGCATTGGAAATGCAAAAGCTGTTTTTTAATGGAAATGCAAAAGGTGGTTTGCTTTGAAAATGCAAAAGATGGTATGCTTTGAAAAAGCAAAAAGGTTTGCTTTAAAAAAGCAGTAGATGGTTTGCTTTGAAAATGGAAAAGGTGGATTGAAATTGCAAAAGGTGGTTTCCTTTGAAAATGCAAAAAGGTTTGCTTTAAAAATGCATTAGATGGTCTGCTTTGAAAATGGAAAAGGTGGTTTGCTTTGAAAATGCAAAAGGTGGTTTGATTTGAAATTGCAAATGTGTGGTTTGCTTTGAACATGCAAAAAAAGGTGGTCTGCTTTGAAAATGCTAAAGGTGGTTTGCTTTGAAAATGCAAAAGGTGGTTTGCTTTGAAAATGCAAAAGGTGGTTTGCTTTGAAAATGCAAAAGGAGGTTTGCTTTGAAAATGCAAAAGGTCGTTTGCTCTGAAAATGCAAAAGGTCGTTTGCTTTTAATATGCAGAAGGTCGTTTGCTTTGAAAATGCGAAAGATTGTTTGCTTTGAAATTGCAAAAAAGTGGTTTGCTTTGAAAATGCAAAAGGTGGTTTGCTTTGAAAATACAAAACGTGGTTTAATTTGAAAATGCAAAAAGTGGCTTTGTTTTAATATGCAAATGGTGGTTTGCTTTGAAAATGCAAAAGGTGGTTTACTTTTAAAATGCAAAAGGTGGTTTGCTTTGAAAATGCAAATGTTGGTTTTCAATGAAAATGTAAAAGGTGGTTTGATTTGAAAATGCAAAAGGTGGTTTGGTATAAAAATGCCAAAAAGTGGTTTGCTTTGAAAATGTAAAAGGTGGTTTGCTTTGAAAATGCAAAAGGTGGTTTGCTGGTTTGCATTGAAAATGCAAAAGCTGCTTTTTAGTGGAAATGTAAAAGGTGGTTTGCTTTGAAAATGCAAAAGGTGGTTTGCTTTGAAATGCAAAAGGTGGTTTGCTTTGAAAATGCAAATAGGTTTGCTTTAAAAATGCAGTAGATGGTTTGCTGGTTTGCATTGGAAATGCAAAAGCTGTTTTTTAATGGAAATGCAAAAGGTGGTTTGCTTTGAAATTGCAAAAGATGGTATGCTTTGAAAATGCAAAAAGGTTTGCTTTAAAAATGCATTAGATGGTTTGCTTTGAAAATGGAAAAGGTGGTTTGCTTTGAAAATGCAAAAGGTGGTTCGATTTGAAATTGCAAATGTCTGGTTTGCTTTGAACATGCAAAAAATGTGGTCTGCTTTGAAAATGCTAAAGGTGGTTTGCTTTGAAAATGCAAAAGGTGGTTTGCTTTGAAAATGCAAAAGGTGGTTTGCTTTGAAAATGCAAAAGGAGGTTTGCTTTGAAAATGCAAAAGGTCGTTTGCTCTGAAAATGCAAAAGGTCGTTTGCTTTTAATATGCAGAAGGTCGTTTGCTTTGAAAATGCAAAAGATTGTTTGCTTTCAAATTGCAAAAAAGTGGTTTGCTTTGAAAATGCAAAAGGTGGTTTGCTTTGAAAATACAAAACGTGGTTTAATTTGAAAATGCAAAACGTGGCTTTGTTTTAATATGCAAATGGTGGTTTGCTTTGAAAATGCAAATAGGTTTGCTTTAAAAATGCAGTAGATGGTTTGCTGGTTTGCATTGGAAATGCAAAAGCTGTTTTTTAATGGAAATGCAAAAGGTGGTTTGCTTTGAAATTGCAAAAGATGGTATGCTTTGAAAATGCAAAAAGGTTTGCTTTAAAAATGCATTAGATGGTTTGCTTTGAAAATGGAAAAGGTGGTTTGCTTTGAAAATGCAAATGTTGGTTTTGATTGAAAATGTAAAAGGTGGTTTGCTTTGAAAATGCAAAAGGTGGTTTGGTATAAAAATGCAAATGGTGGTTTGCTTTGAAAATGCAAAAGGTGGTTTGCTTTGAAAATGCAAACGGTCGTTTGCTTTTAAAATGCAAAAGGTGGTTTGCTGGTTTGCATTGGAAATGCAAAAGCTGTTTTTTAATGGAAATGCAAAAGGTGGTTTGCTTTGAAAATGCAAAAGATGGTATGCTTTGAAAAAGCAAAAAGGTTTGCTTTAAAAAAGCAGTAGATGGTTTGCTTTGAAAATGGAAAAGGTGGATTGAAATTGCAAAAGGTGGTTTCCTTTGAAAATGCAAAAAGGTTTGCTTTAAAAATGCATTAGATGGTCTGCTTTGAAAATGGAAAAGGTGGTTTGCTTTGAAAATGCAAAAGGTGGTTTGATTTGAAATTGCAAATGTGTGGTTTGCTTTGAACATGCAAAAAAAGGTGGTCTGCTTTGAAAATGCTAAAGGTGGTTTGCTTTGAAAATGCAAAAGGTGGTTTGCTTTGAAAATGCAAAAGGTGGTTTGCTTTGAAAATGCAAAAGGAGGTTTGCTTTGAAAATGCAAAAGGTCGTTTGCTCTGAAAATGCAAAAGGTCGTTTGCTTTTAATATGCAGAAGGTCGTTTGCTTTGAAAATGCGAAAGATTGTTTGCTTTGAAATTGCAAAAAAGTGGTTTGCTTTGAAAATGCAAAAGGTGGTTTGCTTTGAAAATACAAAACGTGGTTTAATTTGAAAATGCAAAAAGTGGCTTTGTTTTAATATGCAAATGGTGGTTTGCTTTGAAAATGCAAAAGGTGGTTTACTTTTAAAATGCAAAAGGTGGTTTGCTTTGAAAATGCAAATGTTGGTTTTCAATGAAAATGTAAAAGGTGGTTTGATTTGAAAATGCAAAAGGTGGTTTGGTATAAAAATGCCAAAAAGTGGTTTGCTTTGAAAATGTAAAAGGTGGTTTGCTTTGAAAATGCAAAAGGTGGTTTGCTGGTTTGCATTGAAAATGCAAAAGCTGCTTTTTAGTGGAAATGTAAAAGGTGGTTTGCTTTGAAAATGCAAAAGGTGGTTTGCTTTGAAATGCAAAAGGTGGTTTGCTTTGAAAATGCAAATAGGTTTGCTTTAAAAATGCAGTAGATGGTTTGCTGGTTTGCATTGGAAATGCAAAAGCTGTTTTTTAATGGAAATGCAAAAGGTGGTTTGCTTTGAAATTGCAAAAGATGGTATGCTTTGAAAATGCAAAAAGGTTTGCTTTAAAAATGCATTAGATGGTTTGCTTTGAAAATGGAAAAGGTGGTTTGCTTTGAAAATGCAAAAGGTGGTTCGATTTGAAATTGCAAATGTCTGGTTTGCTTTGAACATGCAAAAAATGTGGTCTGCTTTGAAAATGCTAAAGGTGGTTTGCTTTGAAAATGCAAAAGGTGGTTTGCTTTGAAAATGCAAAAGGTGGTTTGCTTTGAAAATGCAAAAGGAGGTTTGCTTTGAAAATGCAAAAGGTCGTTTGCTCTGAAAATGCAAAAGGTCGTTTGCTTTTAATATGCAGAAGGTCGTTTGCTTTGAAAATGCAAAAGATTGTTTGCTTTCAAATTGCAAAAAAGTGGTTTGCTTTGAAAATGCAAAAGGTGGTTTGCTTTGAAAATACAAAACGTGGTTTAATTTGAAAATGCAAAACGTGGCTTTGTTTTAATATGCAAATGGTGGTTTGCTTTGAAAATGCAAAAGGTGGTTTACTTTTAAAATGCAAAAGGTGGTTTGCTTTGAAAATGCAAATGTTGGTTTTCAATGAAAATGTAAAAGGTGGTTTGATTTGAAAATGCAAAAGGTGGTTTGGTATAAAAATGCCAAAAAGTGGTTTGCTTTGAAAATGTAAAAGGTGGTTTGCTTTGAAAATGCAAAAGGTGGTTTGCTGGTTTGCATTTAAAATGCAAAAGCTGCTTATTAGTGGAAATGTAAAAGGTGGTTTGCTTTGAAAATGCAAAAGGTGGTTTGCTTTGAAATGCAAAAGGTGGTTTGCTTTGAAAATGCAAAAAGGTTTGCTTTAAAAATGCAGTAGATGGTTTGCTTTGAAAATGCAAAAGATGGTTTGCTTTGAAATTGCAAAAAAGTGGTTTGCTTTGAAAATGCAAAAGGTGATTTGCTTTGAAAATACAAAACGTTGTTTGATTTGAAAATGCAAAAAGTGGCTTTCTTTTAATATGCAAATGGTTGTTTGCTTTGAAAATTCAAAAGGTGGTTTGCTTTTAAAATGCAAAAGGTGGTTTGCTTTGAAAATGCAAATGTTGGTTTTCATTGAAAATGCAAAAGATGGTATGCTTTGAAAATGCAAAAAGGTTTGCTTTAAAAAAGCAGTAGATGGTTTGCTTTGAAAATGGAAAAGGTGGATTGAAAATGCAAAATGTGGTTTCCTTTGAAAATGCAAAAAGGTTTGCTTTAAAAATGCAATAGATGGTTTGCTTTGAAAATGGAAAAGGTGGTTTTCTTTGAAAATGCAAAAGGTGGTTAACTTTGAAAATGCAAAAGGTGGTTTGCTTTGAAAATTCAAAAAGGTTTGCTTTAAAAAAGCAGTAGATGGTTTGCTTTGAAAATGGAAAAGGTGGTTTGAAAATGCAAAAGGTGGTTTCCTTTGAAAATGCAAAATGAGGTTTGCTTTGAATATGCAGTAGATGGTTTGCTTTGAAAATAGAAAAGGTGGTTTGCTTTGAAAATGCAAAAGATGGTTTGCTTTGAAATTGCAAAAAAGTGGTTTGCTTTGAAAATGCAAAAGGTGGTTTGCTTTGAAAATACAAAACATTGTTTGATTTGAAAATGCAAAAAGTGGCTTTCTTTTAATATGCAAATGGTGGTTTGCTTTGAAAATGCAAAAGGTGGTTTGCTTTGAAAATGCAAAAGGTGGTTTGCTTTGAAAATGCAAATGTTGGTTTTGATTGAAAACGTAAAAGGTGGTTTGCTTTGAAAATGCAAAAGGTGGTTTGGTATAAATATGCCAAAAAGTGGTTTGCTTTGAAAATGTAAAAGGTGGTATGCTTTGAAAATGCAAAAGGTGGTTTGCTGATTTGCATTGAAAATGCAAAAGCTGCTTTTTAATGGAAATGTAAAAGGTGGTTTGCTTTGAAAATGCAAAAGGTGGTTTGCTTTGAAATGCAAAAGGTGGTTTGCTTTGAAAATGCAAAATGGTTTGCTTTAAAAATGCAGTAGATGGTTTGCTTTGAAAATGGAAAAGGTGGTTTGCTTTGAAAATGCAAAAGATTGTTTGCTTTGAAATTGCAAAAAAGTGGTTTGCTTTGAAAATGCAAAAGGTGGTTTGCTTTGAAAATACAAAACGTTGTTTGATTTGAAAATGCAAAAAGTGGCTTTCTTTTAATATGCAAATGGTGGTTTGCTTTGAAAATGCAAAAGGTGGTTTGCTTTGAAAATGCAAAAGGTGGTTTGATTTGAAAATGCAAATGTTGGTTTTGATTGAAAATGTAAAAGGTGGTTTGCTTTGAAAATGCAAAAGGTGGTTTGGTATAAAAATGCAAATGGTGGTTTGCTTTGAAAATGCAAAAGGTGGTTTGCTTTGAAAATGCAAACGGTCGTTTGCTTTTAAAATGCAAAAGGTGGTTTGCTGGTTTGCATTGGAAATGCAAAAGCTGTTTTTTAATGGAAATGCAAAAGGTGGTTTGCTTTGAAAATGCAAAAGATGGTATGCTTTGAAAAAGCCAAAAGGTTTGCTTTAAAAAAGCAGTAGATGGTTTGCTTTGAAAATGGAAAAGGTGGATTGAAATTGCAAAAGGTGGTTTCCTTTGAAAATGCAAAAAGGTTTGCTTTAAAAATGCATTAGATGGTTTGCTTTGAAAATGGAAAAGGTGGTTTGCTTTGAAAATGCAAAAGGTGGTTTGATTTGAAATTGCAAATGTGTGGTTTGCTTTGAACATGCAAAAAAAGGTGGTCTGCTTTGAAAATGCTAAAGGTGGTTTGCTTTGAAAATGCAAAAGGTGGTTTGCTTTGAAAATGCAAAAGGTGGTTTGCTTTGAAAATGCAAAAGGAGGTTTGCTTTGAAAATGCAAAAGGTCGTTTGCTCTGAAAATGCAAAAGGTCGTTTGCTTTTAATATGCAGAAGGTCGTTTGCTTTGAAAATGCGAAAGATTGTTTGCTTTGAAATTGCAAAAAAGTGGTTTGCTTTGAAAATGCAAAAGGTGGTTTGCTTTGAAAATACAAAACGTGGTTTAATTTGAAAATGCAAAAAGTGGCTTTGTTTTAATATGCAAATGGTGGTTTGCTTTGAAAATGCAAAAGGTGGTTTACTTTTAAAATGCAAAAGGTGGTTTGCTTTGAAAATGCAAATGTTGGTTTTCAATGAAAATGTAAAAGGTGGTTTGATTTGAAAATGCAAAAGGTGGTTTGGTATAAAAATGCCAAAAAGTGGTTTGCTTTGAAAATGTAAAAGGTGGTTTGCTTTGAAAATGCAAAAGGTGGTTTGCTGGTTTGCATTGAAAATGCAAAAGCTGCTTTTTAGTGGAAATGTAAAAGGTGGTTTGCTTTGAAAATGCAAAAGGTGGTTTGCTTTGAAATGAAAAAGGTGGGTTGCATTGAAAATGCAAACGTTGGTTTGCTTGGAAATTGCAAAAAGTGGTTTCCTTTGAAAATGCAAATGGTGGTTTGCTTTGAAAAGGCAAAAGGTGGTTTGCTATAAAAATGCCAAAAGGAGGTTTGCTTTCAAAATGCAAAATGTGGTTTTCTTTGAAAATGCAAAAGGTCCTTTGCTTTGAAAATGCAAAAGGTTTACTATGAAAATGCAAAAGTTGGTTTGCTGGTTTGAATTGAAAATGAAAAAGGTGGTTTGCTTTGAAAATACACAAGGTGGTTTGCTTTGAAAATGCAAAAGGTGGTTTGCTTTGAAAATACAAAAGGTGGTTTGCTTTGAAAATGCAAAAGGTGGCTTGCTTTTAATATGCAAAAGATGGTTTGCTTTTAAAATGCAAAAGGTGTTTTGGTTTGAAAATGCAAAAGGTGGTTTGCTTTGAAAATGCAAAAGATGATTTGCTTTGAAAATGCTAAATGTGGTTTGCTTTGAAAATGCAAAAAGTGGTTTGCTTTGAAAATGCAAAAGGTGGTTTGCTGGTTTGCATTGAAAATGCAAAAGGTGGTTTACTTTGAAAATACAAAAGGTGTTGGGCTTTGAAAATGCAAAAGCTGATTTGCTTTGAAAATGCAAAAGGTCGTTTGCTTTGAAAGTGCAAAAGGTAGTTTGCTTTGAAAATATTAAATGTGGTTTGCTTTGAAAATGCAAAAAAGTGGTCTGGTTTGCATTGTTGAAAAGGTGGTTTGCTTTGAAAATGCTATAAGTGGTTTGCTTTGAAAATGCAAACGGTGCTTTGCTTTGAAATTGCAAAAGGTGGTTTGCTTTGAAAATGCAAAAGGTGGTTTGCTTTGAAAATGCGTAAAAAAATTGCTTTGAAAATGCGAAAGGTGGTTTGCTTTGAAAATGCAAAAGATGGCTTTTTTTGAAAATGCAAAAGGTGGTTTGTTTTGAAAATGCAAAAGGTGGTTTGCTTTGAAAATGCAAAAGGTGGTTTGCTTTGAATAGGTGGTTTGCTTTGAAAATGGAAAAGATGGTTAGCTTTGAAAATGCAAAAGGTTTGCTTTGAAAATGCAAAAGATGGTTTGCTTTGAAAAGGCAAAAGGTGGTTTGCTATAAAAATGCCAAAAGGAGGTTTGCTTTCAAAATGCTAAATGTGGTTTTCCTTTAAAATGCAAAAGGTCCTTTGCTTTGAAAATGCATAAGGTTTGCTATGAAAATGCAAAGGTTGGTTTGCTGGTTTGCATTGAAAATGAAAAAGGTGGTTTGCTTTGAAAATACACAAGGTGGTTTGCTTTGAAAATGCAAAAGGTGGTTTGCTTTGAAAATACAAAAAGTGGTTTGCTTTGAAAATGCAAAAGGTGGCATGCTTTTAATATGCAAAAGATGGTTTGCTTTTAAAATGCAAAAGGTGTTTTGGTTTTAAAATGCAAAAGGTGGTTTGTTTTTAAAATGGAAATGTTGGTTTGCTTTGAAAATGCAAAAGGTGGTTTGCTTTGAAAATGCAAAAGGTGATTTGCTTTGAAAATGCAAAAGGTGGTTTGCTTTGAAAATGCAAAAGGTGATTTGCTTTGAAAATGCTAAATGTGGTTTGCTTTGAAAATGCAAAAGTTGGTTTACTTTGAAAATGCAAAAGGTGGTGGGCTTTGAAAATGCAAACGCTGATTTGCTTTGAAAATGCAAAAGGTCGTTTGCTTTGAAAGTGCAAAAGGTAGTTTGCTTTGAAAATGTTAAATGTGGTTTGCTTTGAAAATGCAAAAAAGTGGTTTGGTTTGAAAATGCAAAAGGTGGTTTGCTTTGAAAATGCTATAAGTGGTTTGCTTTGAAAATGCAAAAGGTGCTTTGCTTTGAAATTGCAAAACGTGGTTTGCTTTGAAAATGCAAAAGGTGGTTTGCTTTGAAAATGCGAAAAAAAATTGCTTTGAAAATGCAAAAGGTGGATTGCTTTGAAAATGCAAAAGATGGTTTGTTTTGAAAATGCAAAAGGTGGTTTGATTTGAAAATGCAATAGGTGGTTTGCTTTGAAAATGCAAAAGGTGGTTTGCTTTGAAAAGGTGGTTTGCTTTGAAAATGCATAAGGTGGTTTGCTTTGAAAATGCAAAAGATGGTTAGCTTTGAAAATGCAAAAGGTTTGCTTTGAAAATGCAAAAGATGGTTTGCTTTGAAAATGCAAATGGTGGTTCGCTTTGAAAAGGTGGTTTGCTTTGAAAATGCATCAGGTGGTTTGCTTTGAAAATATAAAAGGTGGTTCGCTTTGAAATTGCAAAAAGTGGTTTGCTTTGAAAATGCAAAAGGTGGTTTGCTTTATAATGCAAAAGTTGGTTTGCTTTAAAAATGCAAAAGGTGGTTTGCTTTGAAAATACAATATGTGCTTTGCTTTGAAAATGCAAAAGGTGATTTGTTTTGAAAATGCAAAAGGTGGTTTGCCATGAAAATGCAAAAGGTGGTTTGCTTAGAATAGGCGATTTGCTTTGAAAATGCATAAGGTGGTTTGCATTGAAAATGCATAACGTTGTTTGCTTTGAAATTGCAAAAAGTGGTTTGCTTTGAAAATGCAAAACGTGGTTTGCTTTGAAAATGCAAATGTTGGTTTTCATTGAAAATGTAAACGGTGGTTTGCTTTGAAAATGCAAAAGGTGGTTTGGTATAAAAATGCAAAACGTGGTTTGCTTTGAAAATGCAAAAGGTGGTTTGCTTTGAAAATGCGAAAAAAAATTGCTTTGAAAATGCAAAAGGTGGTTTGCTTTGAAAATGCAAAAGATGGTTTGTTTTGAAAATGCAAAAGGTGGTTTGATTTGAAAATGCAATAGGTGGTTTGCTTTGAAAATGCAAAAGGTGGTTTGCTTTGAAAAGGTGGTTTGCTTTGAAAATGCATAAGGTGGTTTGCTTTGGAAATGCAAAAGTTGGTTAGCTTTGAAAATGCAAAAGGTTTGCTTTGAAAATGCAAAAGATGGTTTGCTTTGAAAATGCAAATGGTGGTTCGCTTTGAAAAGGTGGTTTGCTTTGAAAATGCATAAGGTGGTTTGCTTTGAAAATATAAAAGGTGGTTCGCTTTGAAATTGCAAAAAGTGGTTTGCTTTGAAAATGTAA
Source organism: Malacoraja senta (assembly GCA_038087875.1). Taxonomy (NCBI): domain Eukaryota; kingdom Metazoa; phylum Chordata; class Chondrichthyes; order Rajiformes; family Rajidae; genus Malacoraja; species Malacoraja senta. Next base: position 22,131 of record JAXLNO010002847.1, on the reverse strand, counting down.
AAGGTGGTTTGCTTTATAATGCAAAAGGTGGTTTGCTTTAAAAATGCAAAAGGTGGTTTGCTTTGAAAATACAAAATGTGCTTTGCTTTGAAAATGCAAAAGGTGATTTGTTTTGAAAATGCAAAAGGTGGTTTGCCATGAAAATGCAAAAGGTGGTTTGCTTAGAATAGGTGGTTTGCTTTGAAAATGCATAAGGTGGTTTGCATTGAAAATGCATAACGTTGTTTGGTTTGAAATTGCAAAAAGTGGTTTGCTTTGAAAATGCAAAACGTGGTTTGCTTTGAAAATGCAAATGTTGGTTTTCATTGAAAATGTAAAAGGTGGTTTGCTTTGAAAATGCAAAAAGTGGTTTGCTTTGAAAATGCAAAAGGTGGTTTGCTGTTTGCATTGAAAATGCAAAAGGTGTTTTAGTTTGAAAATGCAAAATGTGGTTTGCTTTGAAAATGCAAAAGGTGATTTGCTTTGAAAATGCTAAATGTGGTTTGCTTTGAAAATGCAAAAAGTGGTTTGCTTTGAAAATGCAAAAGGTGGTTTGCTGGTTTGCATTGAAAATGCAAAAGGTGGTTTACTTTGAAAATGCAAAAGGTGATGGGCTTTGAAAATGCAAAAGGTGATTTGCTTTGAAAATGCAAAAGGTCGTTTGCTTCGAAAGTGCAAAAGGTAGTTTGCTTTGAAAATGTTAAAGGGGGTTTGCTTTGAAAATGCAAAAATGCGGTTTGCTTGTAAAATGCAAAAGGTGGTTTGCTTTGAAAATGCTAAAACTGGTTTGCTTTGAAAATGCTAAAAGTGGTTTGCTTTGAAAATGCAAAAGGTGGTTTGCTGGTTTGCATTGAAATTGCAAAAGGTGGTTTGCTTTGAAAATGCAAAAGCTGGGTTGTTTTGAAAATGCGAAAAAAAATTGCTTTGAAAATGCAAAATGTGGTTTCTTTGAAAATGCAAAAGGTGGTTTGTATTGAAAATACAAAAGGTGGTTTGTTTTGAAAATGCAAAAGGTGGTTTGCTTTGAAAATGCAAAAGTTGGTTTGCTTTGAAAATGCAAAAGCTGGTTTGTTTTGAAAATGCGAAAAAAAATTGCTTTGAAAATGCAAAATGTGGTTTCTTTGAAAATGCAAAAGGTGGTTTGTTTTGAAAATACAAAAGGTGGTTTGTTTTGAAAATGCAAAAGGTGGTTTGCTTTGAAAATGCAAAAGGTGGTTTGCTTTGAAAATGCAAAAGGTGGTTTGCTTTGAAAATGCAAAAGGTGGTTTGCTTTGAAAATGCGGAAAATGTTTTGCTTTGGAAATGCAAAAGGTGCTTTGTTTTGAAAATGCAGAAGGTGGTTCGTTTTGAAAATGCAGAAGGTGGTTTGTTTTGAAAATGCTAAAGATGGTTTGCTTTGAAAATGCAAAAGGTGGTTTGCTTTGAAAAGGCAAAAGGTGGTTTGCTATAAAAATGCCAAAAGGAGATTTGCTTTCAAAATGCTAAATGTGGTTTTCCTTTAAAATGCAAAGGTCCTTTGCTTTGAAAATGCAAAAGGTTTGCTATGAAAATGCAAAAGTTGGTTTGCTGGTTTGCATTGAAAATGAAAAAGGTGGTTTGCTTTGAAAATACACAAGGTGGTTTGCTTTGAAAATGCAAAAGGTGGTTTGCTTTGAAAATACAAAAAGTGGTTTGCTTTGAAAATGCAAAAGGTGGCTTGCTTTTAATATGCAAAAGATGGTTTGCTTTTAAAATGCAAAAGGTGTTTTGGTTTTAAAATGCAAAAGGTGGTTTGGTTTTAAAATGGAAATGTTGGTTTGCTTTGAAAATGCAAAAGGTGGTTTGCTTTGAAAATGCAAAAGGTGATTTGCTTTGAAAATGCTAAATGTGGTTTGCTTTGAAAATGCAAAAAGTGGTTTGCTTTGAAAATGCAAAAGGTGGTTTGCTGGTTTGCATTGAAAATGCAAAAGTTGGTTTACTTTGAAAATGCAAAAGGTGGTGGGCTTTGAAAATGCAAACGCTGATTTGCTTTGAAAATGCAAAAGGTCGTTTGCTTTGAAAGTGCAAAAGGTAGTTTGCTTTGAAAATGTTAAATGTGGTTTGCTTTGAAAATGCAAAAAAGTGGTTTGGTTTGAAAATGCAAAAGGTGGTTTGCTTTGAAAATGCTATAAGTGGTTTGCTTTGAAAATGCAAAAGGTGCTTTGCTTTGAAATTGCAAAAGGTGGTTTGCTTTGAAAATGCAAAAGGTGGTTTGCTTTGAAAATACGAAAAAAAATTGCTTTGAAAATGCAAAAGGTGGTTTGCTTTGAAAATGCAAAAGATAGTTTGTTTTGAAAATGCAAAAGGTGGTTTGATTTGAAAATGCAAAAGATGGTTTGTTTTGAAAATGCAAAAGGTGGTTTGATTTGAAAATGCAATAGGCGGTTTGCTTTGAAAATGCAAAAGGTGGTTTGCTTTGAAAAGGTGGTTTGCTTTGAAAATGCATAAGGTGGTTTGCTTTGGAAATGCAAAAGTTGGTTATCTTTGAAAATGCAAAAGGTTTGCTTTGAAAATGCAAAAGATGGTTTGCTTTGAAAATGCAAATGGTGGTTCGCTTTGAAAAGGTGGTTTGCTTTGAAAATGCATAAGGTGGTTTGCTTTGAAAATATAAAAGGTGGTTCGCTTTGAAATTGCAAAAAGTGGTTTGCTTTGAAAATGCAAAAGGTGGTTTGCTTTATAATGCAAAAGGTGGTTTGCTTTAAAAATGCAAAAGGTGGTTTGCTTTGAAAATACAAAATGTGCTTTGCTTTGAAAATGCAAAAGGTGATTTGTTTTGAAAATGCAAAAGGTGGTTTGCCATGAAAATGCAAAAGGTGGTTTGCTTAGAATAGGTGGTTTGCTTTGAAAATGCAAAAGGTGGTTTGCATTGAAAATGCATAACGTTGTTTGGTTTGAAATTGCAAAAAGTGGTTTGCTTTGAAAATGCAAAACGTGGTTTGCTTTGAAAATGCAAATGTTGGTTTTCATTGAAAATGTAAAAGGTGGTTTGCTTTGAAAATGCAAAAAGTGGTTTGCTTTGAAAATGCAAAAGGTGGTTTGCTGTTTGCATTGAAAATGCAAAAGGTGTTTTAGTTTGAAAATGCAAAATGTGGTTTGCTTTGAAAATGCAAAAGGTGATTTGCTTTGAAAATGCTAAATGTGGTTTGCTTTGAAAATGCAAAAAGTGGTTTGCTTTGAAAATGCAAAAGGTGGTTTGCTGGTTTGCATTGAAAATGCAAAAGGTGGTTTACTTTGAAAATGCAAAAGGTGATGGGCTTTGAAAATGCAAAAGGTGATTTGCTTTGAAAATGCAAAAGGTCGTTTGCTTTGAAAGTGCAAAAGGTAGTTTGCTTTGAAAATGTTAAAGGGGGTTTGCTTTGAAAATGCAAAAATGCGGTTTGCTTGTAAAATGCAAAAGGTGGTTTGCTTTGAAAATGCTAAAACTGGTTTGCTTTGAAAATGCTAAAAGTGGTTTGCTTTGAAAATGCAAAAGGTGGTTTGCTGGTTTGCATTGAAATTGCAAAAGGTGGTTTGCTTTGAAAATGCAAAAGCTGGGTTGTTTTGAAAATGCGAAAAAAAATTGCTTTGAAAATGCAAAATGTGGTTTCTTTGAAAATGCAAAAGGTGGTTTGTATTGAAAATACAAAAGGTGGTTTGTTTTGAAAATGCAAAAGGTGGTTTGCTTTGAAAATGCAAAAGTTGGTTTGCTTTGAAAATGCAAAAGGTGGTTTGCTTTGAAAATGCAAAAGCTGGTTTGTTTTGAAAATGCGAAAAAAAATTGCTTTGAAAATGCAAAATGTGGTTTCTTTGAAAATGCAAAAGGTGGTTTGTATTGAAAATACAAAAGGTGGTTTGTTTTGAAAATGCAAAAGGTGGTTTGCTTTGAAAATGCAAAGGGTGGTTTGCTTTGAAAATGCAAAAGGTGGTTTGCTTTGAAAATGCAAAAGGTGGTTTGCATTGAATAGGTGGTTTGCTTTGAAAATGCATAAGGTGGTTTGCTTTGAAAATGCAAAAGATGGTTTGCTTTGAAAATACATAAAGGTTTGCTTTGAAAATGCAAAAGGTGGTTTGTTTTGAAAATGCAGAAGGTGCTTTGTTTTGAAAATGCAAAAGGTGGTTTGCTTTGAAAATGCAAAAGGTAGTTTGCTTTGAAAATGCAAAAGGTGGTTTGCTTTGAAAATGCAAAAGGTGGTTTGCGTTGAAAATGCAAAAGGTGGTTTGCTTTGAAAGGGTGGTTTGCTTTGAAAATGCAAAATGTTGTTTGTTTTGAAAATGCAAAAGGTGGTTTGTTTTGAAAATGCAAAAGGTGGTTTGCTTTGAAAATGCAAAAGGTGGTTTGCTTTGAAAATGCAAACGGTGGTTTGCTTTGAAAATGCAAAAGGTGGTTTGTTTTGAAAATGCGGAAAATGTTTTGCTTTGGAAATGCAAAAGGTGGTTTGTTTTGAAAATGCAGAAGGTGGTTCGTTTTGAAAATGCAGAAGGTGGTTTGTTTTGAAAATGCTAAAGATGGTTTGCTTTGAAAATGCAAAAGGTGGTTTGCTTTGAAAATTTAAAAGGTGGTTTGCTTTGAAAATGCAAAAGATGGTTTGCATTGAAAAGGTGGTTTGCTTTGAAAATGCATAAGGTGGTTTGCTTTGAAAATGCAAAAGATGGTTTGCTTTGAAAATACATAAAGGTTTGCTTTGAAAATGCAAAAGGTGGTTTGTTTTGAAAATGCAGAGGGTGGTTTGTTTTGAAAATGCAAAAGGTGGTTTGCTTTGAAAATGCAAAACGTGGTTTGCTTTGAAAATGCAAAAGGTGGTTTGCTTTGAAAATGCAAAGGCAAGTGAGGTTGCTTTTAAAATGCAAAGGCAAGTGCGTTTGGTTTGAAAATGCAAAGGCGAGTGCGGTTGCTTTGAAAATGCAAAGGCAAGTGCGGTTGCTTTGAAAATGCATAGGCAAGTGATTCAAAATCAAATCTTGACCACTTCCTGTTTGCACTGTATATTGGTTTTAGAAAAATCACTTCCACTCACGGCTTCGATTTTTGGCCATATTACTCAGTCCCCCTCCAGCTGAAAAATATAAGACTTATAAATGTTTAAATAATGTTGAAATTCTCTCTCCTGTCAATCATGCCATGGAGGACACGCCCCATCCGGTGGGAGGGGGGGGCTATAAACCCGGAAGTGTGGACTTGCCACAGTCGCTGCAAGATGGGGGAGGGAGAGTTCACGACTCTCAGTCTGAGCAGTGAATAAACTGATCACTGAACACATGTCCGCTAAACTGTGAGTGTGTTTTTATGTGCTTTTATGTGGTTTATTTGGAACTGTGTTTGGAAGGAATAAATGTTTTTACGTGCCATTTGAATGTGCCGCTAATTTAAAAGTGTGCCTTTTGACTGTGCCGCTAATTGAAAAGAGTGCCTTTTGACGGTGTCGCTAATTGAAAAGTGTGCCTCTTGACTGTGCCGCTAATTGAAAAGTGTGCCTTTTGACGGTGCCGCTGAGTGAAAACTGTGCCTTTTGACGGTGCCGCTAATTGACAACTGTGCCCTTTGACTGTGTCGCTAAGCTGTGCCTATATTTTAAAATGTGATTTGCTTTCTAAATGTGGCTTGCGTTTTAATGTGGCTTGCGTTTTAAATGTGGCTTGCTGTGCAACCGTTTTTGGAAGGAAAAACAGTGAATAAACGTTTTATTAGATCAGGACAGTGTTTAATGCAAACTTCCCGCATAATTGCCGCTCATTCCGTGACTTAGTGGAGAGATGGTGCTGAAAATGCAAAAGGTGGTTTGTTTTGAAAATGCAAAAGGTGGTTTGCTTTGAAAATGCAAAAGGTGGTTTGCTTTGAAAATGCAAAAGGTGGTTTGGTTTGAAAATGGAAAATGTGGTTTGCTTTGAAAAGGTGGTTTGCTTTGAAAATGCGTAAGGTGGTTTGCTTTGAAAATGCAAAAGATGGTTGGCTTTGAAAATACATAAAGGTTTGCTTTGAAAATGCAAAAGGTGGTTTGTTTTGAAAATGCAGAGGGTGGTTTGTTTTGAAAATGCAAAAGGTGGTTTGCTTTGAAAATGCAAAACGTGGTTTGCTTTGAAAATGTGAAAAATGTTTTGCTTTGGAAATGCAAAAGGTGGTTTGTTTTGAAAATGCAGAAGGTGGTTCGTTTTGAAAATGCAGAAGGTGGTTTGTTTTGAAAATGCTAAAGATGGTTTGCTTTGAAAATGCAAAAGGTGGTTTGCTTTGAAAATTTAAAAGGTGGTTTGGTTTGAAAAGGTGGTTTGCTTTGAAAATGCATCAGGTGGTTTGCTTTGAAAATGCAAAAGATGGTTTGCTTTGAAAATACATAAAGGTTTGTTTTGAAAATGCAAAAGGTGGTTTGTTTTGAAAATGCAGAGGGTGGTTTGTTTTGAAAATGCAAAAGGTGGTTTGCTTTGAAAATGCAAAACGTGGTTTGCTTTGAAAATGCAAAAGGTGGTTTGCTTTGAAAATGCAAAGGCAAGTGAGGTTGCTTTTAAAATGCAAAGGCAAGTGCGTTTGGTTTGAAAATGCAAAGGCAAGTGCGGTTGCTTTGAAAATGGAAAGGCAAGTGCGGTTGCTTTGAAAATGCATAGGCAAGTGATTCAAAATCAAATCTTGACCACTTCCTGTTTGCACTGTATATTGGTTTTAGAAAAATCACTTCCACTCACGGCTTCGATTTTTGGCCATATTACTCAGTCCCCCTCCAGCTGTCAGGGCCATAGATGAAAAATATAAGACTTATAAATGTTTAAATAATGTTGAAATTCTCTCTCCTGTCAATCATGCCATGGAGGACACGCCCCATCCGGTGGGAGGGGGGACTATAAACCCGGAAGTGTGGACTTGCCACAGTCGCTGCAAGATGGGGGAGGGAGAGTTCACGACTCTCAGTCTGAGCAGTGAATAAACTGATCACTGAACACATGTCCCCTAAACTGTGAGTGTGGTTTTATGTGCTTTTATGTGGTTTATTTGGAACTGTGTTTGGAAGGAATAAATGTTTTTACGTGCCATTTGAATGTGCCGCTAATTTAAAAGTGTGCCTTTTGACTGTGCCGCTAATTGAAAAGAGTGCCTTTTGACGGTGTCGCTAATTGAAAAGTGTGCCTCTTGACTGCCGCTAATTGAAAAGTGTGCCTTTTGACGGTGCCGCTAATTGACAACTGTGCCCTTTGACTGTACCGCTAAGCTGTGCCTATATTTTAAAATGTGATTTGCTTTATAAATGTGGCTTGCGTTTTAATGTGGCTTGCGTTTTAAATGTGGCTTGCTGTGCAACCGTTTTTGGAAGGAAAAACAGTGAATAAACGTTTTATTAGATCAGGACTGTGTTTAATGCAAAATTCCCGCATAATTGCCGCTCATTCCGTGACTTAGTGGAGAGATGGTGCTGAAAATGCAAAAGGTGGTTTGTTTTGAAAATGCAAAAGGTGGTTTGCTTTGAAAATGCAAAAGGTGGTTTGCTTTGAAAAAGCAAAAGGTGGTTTGGTTTGAAAATGCAAAATGTGGTTTGCTTTGAAAAGGTGGTTTGCTTTGAAAATGCATAAGGTGGTTTGCTTTGAAAATGCAAAAGATGGTTGGCTTTGAAAATGCAAAAAGGTTTGCTTTGAAAATGCAAAAGATGGTTTGCTTTGAAAATGCAAATGGTGGTTCGCTTTGAAAAGGTGGTTTGCTTTGAAAATGCATAAGGTGGTTTGCTTTGAAAATATAAAAGGCGGTTCGCTTTGAAATTGCAAAAAGTGGTTTGCTTTGAAAATGCAAAAGGTGGTTTGCTTTAAAAATGCAAAAGGTGGTTTGCTTTGAAAATGCAAAAGGTGGTTTGCTTTGAAAATACAAAATGTGCTTTGCTTTGAAAATGCAAAAGGTGATTTGCTTTGAAAATGCAAAAGGTGGTTTGCCATGAAAATGCAAAAGGTGGTTTGCTTAGAATAGGTGGTTTGCATTGAAAATGCATAAGGTGGTTTGCATTGAAAAAGCATAACGTTGTTTGCTTTGAAATTGCACAAAGTGGTTTGCTTTGAAAATGCAAAACGTGGTTTGCATTGAAATGCAAAAGGTGGTTTGCTTTGAAAATTCAAACGTGGTTTGCTTTGAAAATGGAAAAGGTGGTTTGCTTTGAAAATGCAAAAGGTGGTTTGCTGTTTGCATTGAAAATGCAAAAGGTGTTTTAGTTTGAACATGCAAAAGGTGGTTTGCTTTGAAAATGCAAAAGGTGATTTGCTTTGAAAATGCTAAATGTGGTTTGCTTTGAAAATGCAAAAAGTGGTTTGTTTTGAAAATGCAAAAGGTGGTTTGCTGGTTTGCATTGAAAATGCAAAAGGTGGTTTACTTTGAAAATGCAAAAGGTGGTGGTCTTTGAAAATGCAAAAGGTGATTTGCTTTGAAAATGCAAAAGGTCGTTTGCTTTGAAAGTGCAAAAGGTAGTTTGCTTTGAAAATGTTGAAGGGGGTTTGCTTTGAAAATGCAAAAATGTGGTTTGCTTGGAAAATGCAAAAGGTGGTTTGCTTTGAAAATGCTAAAACTGGTTTGCTTTGAAAATGCAAAAGGTGCTTTGCTTTTAAATTACAAAAGGTGGTTTGCTTTGAAAATGCAAAAGCTGGTTTGTTTTGAAAATGCGAAAAAAAATTGCTTTGAAAATGCAAAATGTGGTTTCTTTGAAAATGCCAAAGGTGGTTTGTATTGAAAATACAAAAGGTGGTTTGTTTTGAAAATGCAAAAGGTGGTTTGCTTTGAAAATGCAAGAGGTGGTTTGCTTTGAAAATGCAAAAGGTGGTTTGCTTTGAATAGGTGGTTTGCTTTGAAAATGCATAAGGTGGTTTGCTTTGAAAATGCAAAAGATGGTTTGCTTTGAAAATACATAAAGGTTTGCTTTGAAAAAGCAAAAGGTGGTTTGTTTTGAAAATGCAGAAGGTGGTTTGCTTTGAAAATGCAAAAGGTGGTTTGCTTTGAAAATGCAAAAGGTGGTTTGCTTTGAAAATGCAAAAGGTGGTTTGCTTTGAAAATGCAAAAGGTGGTTTGCTTTGAAAATGCAAAAGGTGGTTTGCTTTGAAAAGGTGGTTTGCTTTGAAAATGCAAAAGGTTGTTTGTTTTGAAAATGCAAAAGGTGGTTTGTTTTGAAAATGCAAAAGGTGGTTTGCTTTGAAAATGCAAAAGGTGGTTTGCTTTGAAAATGCAAAAGGTGATTTGCTTTGAAAATGCAAAAGGTGGTTTGCCATGAAAATGCAAAAGGTGGTTTGCTTAGAATAGGTGGTTTGCTTTGAAAATGCATAAGGTGGTTTGCATTGAAAAAGCATAACGTTGTTTGCTTTAAAATTGCACAAAGTGGTTTGCTTTGAAAATGCAAAACGTGGTTTGCATTGAAATGCAAAAGGTGGTTTGCTTAGAAAATTCAAACGTGGTTTGCTTTGAAAATGGAAAAGGTGGTTTGCTTTGAAAATGCAAAAGGTGGTTTGCTGTTTGCATTGAAAATGCAAAAGGTGTTTTAGTTTGAAAATGCAAAAGGTGGTTTGCTTTGAAAATGCAAAAGGTGATTTGCTTTGAAAATGCTAAATGTGGTTTGCTTTGAAAATGCAAAAGGTGGTTTGCTGGTTTGCATTGAAAATGCAAAAGGTGGTTTACTTTGAAAATGCAAAAGGTGGTGGTCTTTGAAAATGCAAAAGGTGATTTGCTTTGAAAATGCAAAAGGTCGTTTGCTTTGAAAGTGCAAAAGGTCGTTTGCTTTGAAAATGCAAAAGGTGGTTTGCTTTGAAAATGCGAAAAATGTTTTGCTTTGGAAATTCAAAAGGTGGTTTGTTTTGAAAATGCAGAAGGTGGTTTGTTTTGAAAATGCAGAAGGTGGTTTGTTTTGAAAATGCAAAAGATGGTTTGCTTTGAAAATGCAAAAGGTGGTTTGCTTTGAAAATTTAAAAGGTGGTTTGCTTTGAAAATACAAAAGGTGGTTTGGTTTGAAAATGCAAAATGTGGTTTGCTTTGAAAAGGTGGTTTGCTTTGAAAATGCGTAAGGTGGTTTGCTTTGAAAATGCAAAAGATGGTTGGCTTTGAAAATGCAAAAAGGTTTGCTTTGAAAATGCAAAAGATGGTTTGCTTTGAAAATGCAAATGGTGGTTCGCTTTGAAAAGGTGGTTTGCTTTGAAAATGCATAAGGTGGTTTGCTTTGAAAATATAAAAGGTGGTTCGCTTTGAAATTGCAAAAAGTGGTTTGCTTTGAAAATGCAAAAGGTGGTTTGCTTTGAAAATGCAAAAGGTGGTTTGCTTTGAAAATGCAAAAGGTGGTTTGCTTTGAAAATACAAAATGTGCTTTGCTTTGAAAATGCAAAAGGTGATTTGCTTTGAAAATGCAAAAGGTGGTTTGCCATGAAAATGCAAAAGGTGGTTTGCTTAGAATAGGTGGTTTGCTTTGAAAATGCATAAGGTGGTTTGCATTGAAAAAGCATAACGTTGTTTGCTTTGAAATTGCACAAAGTGGTTTGCTTTGGAAATGCAAAACGTGGTTTGCATTGAAATGCAAAAGGTGGTTTGCTTTGAAAATTCAAACGTGGTTTGCTTTGAAAATGCAAAAGGTGGTTTGCTTTGAAAATGCAAAAGGTGGTTTGCTGTTTGCATTGAAAATGCAAAAGGTGTTTTAGTTTGAAAATGCAAAAGGTGGTTTGCTTCGAAAATGCAAAAGGTGATTCGCTTTGAAAATGCTAAATGTGGTTTGCTTTGAAAATGCAAAAAGTGGTTTGTTTTGAAAATGCAAAAGGTGGTTTGCTGGTTTGCATTGAAAATGCAAAAGGTGGTTTACTTTGAAAATGCAAAAGGTGGTGGTCTTTGAAAATGCAAAAGGTGATTTGCTTTGAAAATACAAAAGGTCGTTTGCTTTGAAAGTGCAAAAGGTAGTTTGCTTTGAAAATGTTAAAGGGGGTTTGCTTTGAAAATGCAAAAATGTGGTTTGCTTGGAAAATGCAAAAGGTGGTTTGCTTTGAAAATGCTAAAACTGGTTTGCTTTGAAAATGCAAAGGTGCTTTGCTTTTAAATTACAAAAGGTGGATTGCTTTGAAAATGCAAAAGCTGGTTTGTTTTGAAAATGCGAGAAAAAAAATTGCTTTGAAAATGCAAAATGTGGTTTCTTTGAAAATGCAAAAGGTGGTTTGTTTTGAAAATGCAAAAGGTGGTTTGCTTTGAAAATGCAAAAGGTGGTTTGCTTTGAAAATGCAAAAGGTGGTTTGCTTTGAAAATGCAAAAGGTGGTTTGCTTTCAATAGGTGGTTTGCTTTGAAAATGCATAAGGTGGGTTGCTTTGAAAATGCAAAAGATGGTTTGCTTTGAAAATACATAAAGGTTTGCTTTCAAAATGCAAAAGGTGGTTTGTTTTGAAAATGCAGGTGGTTTGTTTTGAAAATGCAAAAGCTGGTTTGCTTTGAAAATGCAAAAGGTGGTTTGCTTTGAAAATGCAAAAGGTGGTTTGCTTTGAAAAGGTGGTTTGCTTTGAAAATGCAAAAGGTTGTTTGTTTTGAAAATGCAAAAGGTGGTTTGTTTTGAAAATGCCAAAGGTGGTTTGCTTTGAAAATGCAAAAGGTGGTTTGCTTTGAAAATGCAAAAGGTGGTTTGCTTTGAGAATGCGAAAAATGTTTTGCTTTGGAAATTCAAAAGGTGGTTTGTTTTGAAAATGCAGAAGGTGGTTTGTTTTGAAAATGCAGAAGGTGGTTTGTTTTGAAAATGCAAAAGATGGTTTGCTTTGAAAATGCAAAAGGTGGTTTGCTTTGAAAATTTAAAAGGTGGTTTGCTTTGAAAATGCAAAAGGTGGTTTGCTTTGAAAAGGTGGTTTGTTTTGAAAATGCAAAAGATGGTTTGCGTTGAAAATGCAAAAGGTGGTTTGCTTTGAAAATGCAAAAGATGGTTTGCTTTGAAAATACATAAAGGTTTGCTTTGAAAATGCAAAAGGTGGTTTGTTTTGAAAATGCAGAGGGTGGTTTGTTTTGAAAATGCAAAAGGTGGTTTGCTTTGAAACTGCAAAACGTGGTTTGCTTTGAAAATGCAAAAGGTGGTTTGCTTTGAAAATGCAAAGGCAAGTGCGGTTGCTTTGAAAATGCATAGGCAAGTGATTCAAAGTCAAATCTTGACCACTTCCTGTTTGCACTGTATATTGGTTTTAGAAAAATCACTTCCACTCACGGCTTCGATTTTTGGCCATATTACTCAGTCCCCCTCCAGCTGTCAGGGCCATAGATGAAAAATATAAGACTTATTAATGTTTAAATAATGTTGAAATTCTCTCTCCTGTCAATCATGCCATGGAGGACACGCCCCATCCGGTGGGAGGGGGAGGGACTATAAACCCGGAAGTGTGGAATTGCCGCAGTCGCTGCAAGATGGGGGAGGGAGAGTTCACGACTCTCAGTCTGAGCAGTGAATAAACTGATCACTGAACACATGTCCACTAAACTGTGAGTGTGGTTTTATGTGCTTTTATGTGGTTTATTTGGAACTGTGTTTGGAAGGAATAAATGTTTTTACGTGCCTTTTGACTCTGCCTCTAATTTAAAAGTGTGCCTTTTGACTGTGCCGCTAATTGAAGAGTGCCTTTTGACGGTGTCGCGAATTGAAAAGTGTGCCTCTTGACTGTGCCGCTAATTGAAAAGTGTGCCTTTTGACGGTGCCGCTAATTGACAACTGTGCCCTTTGACTGTGCCGCTAAGCTGTGCCTATATTTTAAAATGTGATTTGCTTTATAAATGTGGCTTGCGTTTTAATGTGGCTTGCGTTTTAAATGTGGCTTGCTGTGCAACCGTTTTTGGAAGGAAAAACAGTGAATGAACGTTTTATTAGATCAGGACTGTGTTTAATGCAATATTGCCGCTCATTCCGTGACTTAGTGGAGAGATGGTGCTGATTCCGGTGAGTTCAGAGGTGGCGCTCAGTGCGGAAGGGTCAAGTGGAGACACCGCCCTGAACCGTTAGTAACAGGATTCAGTATGGTTACCACATTCTGAAGTTACTTGGCATTTTATTATTGGTGCTGTGCGTGAGTGTGTGTCTGTGTTTGTGTGTCTTTATTTGTGTGAGTGTGTGTGTGTGTCTCTCTGTGTTTGTTTGTGTGTGTGTGTGTGTGTTTTTGTGTGTGTGTGTTCCTGTGTGTGTGTGTGTGTGTGTGTGTGTGTGTGTGTGTCTTTGTGTTTGTGTGTGTGTGTGTCTGTGTGTCTTTGTGTGTGTGTGTGTGTGTGTGTGTGTGTGTGTGTGTGTTTTTGTGTGTGTGTGTTCCTGTGTGTGTCCCTGTGTGTGTGTCCCTGTGTGTGTGTCCCTGTGTGTGTGTGTGTGTGTGTGTGTGTGTGTCTCTGGGTGTGTGTTTCTGTGTGTTTGTCTCTGTGTGTGTGCTCTGTGTGTGTGTTTGTGTATGTGTGTGTCTCTGTGTGTGTGTCTCTGTTGGAGTGCTTGGAGTGCTGTGAGGTTGGACTTACTGCCTCCACTCTGGTTGGAGTGCTGTGAGGTTGGACTTACTGCCTGCACTCTGCTTGGAGTGCTGTGAGGTTGGACTTACTGCCTGCACTCTGCTTGGAGTGCTGTGAGGTTGGACTTGCTGCCTGCACTCTGCTTGGAGTGCTGTGAGGTTGGACTTACTGCCTGCACTGTGCTTGGAGTGCTGTGAGGTTGGACTTACTGCCTGCACTCTGCTTGGAGTGTGGTTGGACTTGCTGCCTGCACTGTGCTTGGAGTGCTGTGAGGTTGGACTTGCTGCCTGCACTGTGCTTGGAGTGCTGTGAGGTTGGACTTACTGCCTGCACTGTGCTTGGAGTGCTGTGAGGTTGTTCTTACTGCCTGCTCTCTGCTTAGTGTGCTGTGAGGTTGGACTTGCTGCCTGCACTGTGCTTGGAGTGCTGTGAGGTTGGACTTGCTGCCCCCACTGTGCTTGGAGTGCTGTGAGGTTGGACTTACTGCCTCCACTGTGCTTGGAGTGCTGTGAGGTTGGACTTGCTGCCTGCACTGTGCTTGGAGTGCTGTGAGGTTGGACTTGCTGCCTGCACTGTGCTTGGAGTGCTGTGAGGTTGGACTTACTGCCTGCACTGTGCTTGGAGTGCTGTGAGGTTGTTCTTACTGCCTGCTCTCTGCTTAGTGTGCTGTGAGGTTGGACTTGCTGCCTGCACTGTGCTTGGAGTGCTGTGAGGTTGGACTTGCTGCCCCCACTGTGCTTGGAGTGCTGTGAGGTTGGACTTACTGCCTCCACTGTGCTTGGAGTGCTGTGAGGTTGGACTTACTGCCTGCACTGTGCTTGGAGTGCTGTGAGGTTGGACTTGCTGCCTGCACTGTGCTTGGAGTGCTGTGAGGTTGGACTTACTGCCTGCACTGTGCTTGGAGTGCTGTGAGGTTGGACTTGCTGCCTGCACTGTGCTTGGAGTGCTGTGAGGTTGGACTTGCATTGTTTTAAGACTCGTTCATATTTTAAACTTTAATAAATCCTTTTTCACCTTGCCATGTCTGCGTGTTCCTCATCACAATGGGTACGTAATGGGCAGGAATGGCTGCGCTGTCAGAGAGCCACTAAGAGTGCCTGGGGGGGAGGTTGAGGAGAGATGGACTGAATGCGTGGGGGGGAGGGCAAATGCAAAGAGCAGAGTTGGGGGTGAAGGAAGGAGGGGTAACTGAGTGAACTGGCACCACACCAGCTGTAATTGACTGAAGTGCCAGCCCATCAGTCATGACTTAGTGAACTGCATGTCCAAGAATCCATTCAGTCCACAATGTCCATACTAGCCTTCTGGAAACCAGTCCCTTCAGCCCACAACACCCATACTAGCGCAACAGCGATCAACGCAAGGATAGACGTTCCTCCTTCATTGCTGTGATCTGTAAAAAGAGATGAAAATGTCTAAAATTGATTGTCCACCCTCTCCTCCTTCTCTCTCACAGACTCTGTCACCTGTTTTCAGTAGAATTTCTGGCAGTTTCTGAGCTGTCAGCCCACCAGGCCTGAGTTTCTGAGCTGCCAGCCCACCAGGCCTGAGTTTCTGAGCTGCCAGCCCACCAGGCCTGAGTTTCTGAGCTGCCAGCCCACCAGGCCTGAGTTTCTGAGCTGCCAGCCCACCAGGCCTGAGTTTCTGAGCTGCCAGCCCAAGAATCCATTCGGCACACAAAACCGATGTTAGTGGTCCAGTAACCCCCCCCCCCCACAGGCCAGCAATATTGGAATTGGTGGAGAGGTGGAAAATTGCTTTGTGGGACCAGCCCTCCTGTGTGAAGCTGGGATCCAACGGGTCTCACTTAGTCTAGTGTAGTTATACAAGAAGAAGTTTGGATGAATATCTTACTGTTTTTGCTACTACACTAAAGAAACTATTAATCAAGAGACTGTGTTTGGAAGATTTCCCTTTCGACGGCATTGAATGTCTCGGGGAGAGCTCGTGAATGCGTTTCGATTAACTCCTGAACCCGTGTCTTCAATCAGAGTGACTAAAGGAAAGAATCCTCGAAACGATATGAAAATCTGTCACTATAAGTACTACCCCAGATTACTACTCCACAGTGTGTCACGCTATCAGTAATACTCCACAGTGTGTCCCTCCATCAGTACCACCACCACAGTGTGCCCCTCCATCAGTACCACCACCACAGTGTGCCCCTCCATCAGTACCACCACCACAGTGTGTCCCTCCATCAGTACCACCACCGCAGTGTATCCCTCCATCAGTAATACTCCACAGTGTGTCCCTCCATCAGTACCACCACAGTGTGTCCCCTCCATCAGTACCACCACAGTGTGTCCCTCCATCAGTACCACCACCACAGTGTGTCCCTCCATCAGTACCACCACCACAGTGTGTCCCTCCATCAGTACCACCACAGTGTGTCCCTCCATCAGTACCACCACCACAGTGTGTCCCTCCATCAGTACCACCACCACAGTGTGTCCCCTCCATCAGTACCACCACAGTGTGTCCCCCCATCAGTACCACCACAGTTTGTCACTGCGTCAGATCTGCCCCATTGTTACCCCTCCATCAGTACTATCCCACTGTGTGTCACTCCATCAGTGGACGGAGAGAGGGCAGCCCAGAGAGGGGGAATAGAGAGCGTAGGAAATAGAGTAACAGTTCAGAGAGAGTGACAGCAGTGAGGTGGAGGGAGAGAGAAAGAGAGGAGGGAGAGGTGCTGCATCATTCGCCGTTTTATTTAGGTTTAGGACAATTCTGAGGCGGCAATGTTTCTGTTCTCTGAGTGTCGTGAGCGTTTGGGTCGTTCCCCCTCAGAGGTGATGAAGGAAGGCAGAGAATCTTATTGTCCCATGGTATAGTCAGATCTATTCCAGGCAAGCAGGGAGTGAATGGTTCCCGGGGTCAGTCAGCGGGAGTGTGGGGTTGAGGTCACAGTCAGTCAAGCCGCGATCATATTGAGTGGTGAAGCAGAGTGGAGGGGGGGGGGGCATTTTAGTCCGAGGTGATGTGTTGAACTAATTCCTCAACCTGTGGACAAAGGTCGCCCAGTCCAGTCCACCTTCAAACTGGGCACCAGAAGCCCTGAGAGGGTCCCTGGAATTTGGCATTGCCTTGCTGAGTGAAACGGATTAAAGGAAATCAGACAACCAACATGAGGTGGAGAGTTGGATCTGATGGAGTTTGAAACAATATCCCCTTTGCTGGAACAATGCCGCCGCTCCCAATTTCCATCCCTCAGTATCTATCGCCACAATTCCCAGTCTTTGGGGTTTCTCAATCAATTCCCTGAATAAATCACAACCTGTCTCAGCAGGGATTTCACTCGGCTGATGTCATCTGTTTGTGAATCATTTCAAAATCTCTATTTTTAAACTCTGTTGAAACTTCACTGTCCCGGTGGAGACGGAAAATGGTATAAAATCCCCAGGAATGTTCTGTCCCAGCATTTCATTCCGAGACATTACCGGTAGCTCACGGGGACACGTCGCTGGGCACAGAAAATGGGGCATGTTTATGAATATTACGCCGTGGAGAGAATCGTGTACGTGATCATTGCTGCCATTGGTGTCCCTGGTAAGTGAGCAGAACAATTCAAGTTGTATAACTCCATCCGTGTGTTAACTGGTGTTGACCTGATTCTCATCATGTTACAAGTTCCCAACTGATGATCGTTGTACAAGAATATGTGAAGAATATCAATCCTCTCAGTGAAATATTTGTGAATTAATGCTGTGATATTTCTTATTTTCAGACAGCTGAAACTAAGCCCCTTTTTCTCTCACTGCTGCCGGCCGGGAGCCACTAGAATGTTGTTCTTGCCTTCAGTGGGACCTTGCCCAGAGTTGTCCCAGTGCTCGGGACAGGCAGGCAGGCAGGCAGCTCTCCGGGACAGTGTGACTGGGAGAGAGGGGTTCACGTTGTGAAGTTCACTGTGACTGAGTTATTGATCAGAGTGCACACCCGCTCCTGTGGACACTGTGTCTCACTGTGGAGTCTGTCTGTCACAATCGGATTCCACCCACAGCATTTTGGTCAATAATTGGATCGACCTCCTGAACCAGTGGCCGCGGGTCTACCGGCGTGTGTGTGTGTGTGTTGTTACTTCACCTGCACCATCTTGAGTCTGCTGAGATTAGCCGCTGTATGTCTAAACTAACCCGACTAACTACCCCCCCCCCCTGTCTCTGTGCTTTGGTACATATATCCCACACCATACATACATGGGGATAATAGGTTGCGTTCCTGGCACCGTCTGGATTTCGTGTGTGGGAATGAACTGCAGATGCTGGTTTAAATCGTAGATAGACACAAAGTGCTGGAGTAACTCAGCGGGACGGGCAGCATCTCTGGAGAGAAGGAATGGGTGACGTTTCGGATCAAGACCCTTCTTCAGTCCCATTCCTTCTCTCCAGAGATGCTGCCTGTCCCGCTGAGTTACTCCGCTTTCTGCGTCGACCGTCTGGACCAGAAGGGGTGGACTCTCATTTGCAACAATTGGCCTCTGCTTCAGGAGGGAAGTGTGAAGGGCACCTTGTGTGGGGAGGGAGAGAAAGAGGAATATCAGGGATGATTGGATATGGCGGCCATTGTAGTGCGTTCTTCCCCCAGCTTTACCTTTACCTTTAGAAAGGAGATGAGGAGGAATTTCTTTAGACAGAGGGTGGTGAATCTGTGCAATTCATTGCGGCAGACGGGGGTGGAGGCCAAGTCAATGGATAGTTTTAAGGCGGAGAGTGATAGATTCTTGATTAGTGCGGGTGTCGGGGGTTTACGGGGAGAAGGCAAGAGAATGGGGTTGAGAGGGAAAGATAGATCGTCCATGATTGAATGGCGGAGTAGACATGATGGGCCGAATGGCCTAATTCTGCTCCTATCAGCTGCACTCTTGTGTAAAGTGTTTAAGAATGAACTGCAGATGCTGGAAAATCGAAAGTAGACAAAAGTGCTGGAGAAACTCAGCGGGTGAGACAGGATCTATGGAGCGAAGGAAATAGGTAACTATTTCCAGTCTGAAGAAGGGTTTCGGCCCGAAACGTTACCTGTTTCCTTCGTTCCATAGATGCTGCCTCACCCGCTGAGATTCTCCAGCACTTTTGTCTACTCTTGTATAAAGTCCTTTCTGAGTAATTTCCCTTATCTGTGCTGAATGCTAACCTGGTTCTGGAAGGGCAGAGTTTGGGGATAATGCAATAGATGAAGTAGTTTGCATGAAGAAGCCATTGGGATAACCTCAGTGGAAGCTTGAGAGTGATGAGTGGTGAGTGTGGAATTCTCTGACTCAGGTGGAGGCAGGTTCTCTGGATGCTTTCAAAAGAGAGCTAGATAGGGCTCTTAAAAATAGCGGAGTCAGGGGATATGGGGAGAAGGCAGGAACGGGGTACTGATTGGGGATGATCAGCCATGATCATATTGAATGGCGGTGCTGGCTCGAAGGGCCAAATGGCCTCCTCCTGCACCTGTTGTCTACTGAACTCACTGTGGAATGAATCCATTAACGGAGCCACTCTGCTGCTGCTGCCGGATTCTAAGTTGTCCCTGCCTTCCCTCTGGAAGTCTCCCTCCTCGTCCCCATCAGATGCCGAGTTCCCAGAGCCCTGGTTAAACGGGGCCGGCCGCTCACGGTTAAGTCTGTGAAAGCGGCCCCATCACAGACTGTGAGCAGCAGCAGGGTTCACTATAGAAAGGACCATTACGCCTATTGTAGATGGGTGGGTGGCTACTCGTTCCCTCCCCTGCCCTTTACCCCACCCGCCCGTCACCTTATCTCTTCTCCCCTGAAGCAGGCAGGCAGGTCGGGCACAGTCGGAGCCGGCTCTGACATTGTTAAACTTGCAGCAGCCGCGCACCGACTCCAATACTCCTGATCTTGAGCTGAAAGTCGAGCCGGTGTTCAGCCCCGGAGACCGTGTTGAGTAAATGCCCAGTGTCCGTTCCTTGTCTTTCCGCAGTGAATTTAGTGGCGATTGTGATCCTGTCCCGGGGAAAGTGCGGCCTCTCCACCTGCACCACTCGTTACCTGGTGGCCATGGCAGCGGCCGATCTACTGACCCTCATCATCCAGGTCATTTTGGTTCAGCTCCGATATCATTACTTTTATTGGAGTTTCCTGTCCATCACCCCTGTGTGCAGTGTTATCGATGTACTGTCGTATGCAGCTACAGACTGTTCTGTCTGGTTCACCGTCACTTTCACCTTTGATCGCTTTGTCGCCATTTGTTGCCAGAAGCTGAAAACTAAATATTGCACCGGGAAAACTGCGGCTGTGGTTCTGGCAACAGCCGGCGTTCTGCTCTGTGTGAAAAACATTCCCCGCTACTTCACAGTGGAACCCCGGACAATCATCGACAATGTCCCGTGGGGCTGTGCCGCGGTGGACAGTTATTACACTGACCCCGGGTGGATGGCATTTGACTGGATCGACACGGTTTTAACTCCGTTCCTCCCTTTCGCTGTAATCCTGCTGCTCAACGCTCTGACTGTCCGCCACATTTTAGTGGCCAGTCGGGTCCGTAAGGGGCTGAGGGGTGAGAGCAAGGGGGAGAACCGCAGTGACCCGGAGATGGAGAGCAGGAGGAGGTCTGTGGTTTTACTCTTCACCATCTCCGGCAGCTTCATCCTCCTGTGGCTGACGATGGTTGTAAACTTCGTCTATTATCAGATCACAGGAACTGGAACTGATCCGAATGATTCTCAATGGATCTTTAACGACGTCGGGTTTTTGCTGAGTAATCTCAGCTGCTGCACCAACACATTTATTTACGCGGTGACCCAGTCCAAGTTCAGGGAGCAGGTGAAGAGCGCGGTGAAATATCCGCTCACCTCAGTGCTTCGGCTCATGAATCAATCCGCGCCCTGAGCGCATCCATCCCAGAGGCGGGCGGGCGGGCGCAGTCTCTCCGCTCCGGGCTCCCCCCCCCCCTGGCAACAGGTGACGTCACGATGGGGTGCGGCAGCCAATCGGATCGGATCGTCCGCTTCCCTTTCGGCCAATCAGTAGCCCCCTTCCCCCCCGGCAACAGATGATGCTGTATAGGGGGTACACAGCGACCAATCAGAGGTCCCCCACCTCCCTTAGCAACAGGTGATGTCAGAGGACCTGTTCTGGAACCTGGAGCTAGATCAGGATCTCCAGAACTTTGTGTTCTAGATCCAAGATCTCCGCCTCCGCCTCTCTCTCCTCTCTATCTCACACCCTCTCGCTCTCCTTCTCTCCCTCTCTCTATCTCCCCCTCTCTCTCCTTCTCTCTCTCCCTTTCTCTCCCCCACTCTCTCCCTCTCCCCCTCTCTCTCTCTCTCTCCCTCACTCCCTCTCTCTCTCTCCCCCACTCTCTCCCTCTCCCCCTCTCTCTCTCTCTCTCCCTCTCTCTCCCTCACTCCCTCTCTCTCTCCCCCTCTCTCTCTCCCCCACTCTCTCCCTCTACCCCTCTCTCTCTCTCCCTCTCTCTCCCTCACTCCCTCTCTCCTTCTCTCTCCCCCTCTCTCTCTCTTTCTCACCCCCACTCTCCCTCTCTCCTCTCCCCCTCTCTCTCTCTCCCACTCTCTCCCTCTCCCACTCTCTCTCTCTCCCTCTCTCCCTCACTCTCTCTCCTTCTCTCTCCCCCTCTCTCTCTCCTTCTCACCCCCACTCTCTCCCTCTCTCCTCTCCCCCTCTCTCTCTCCCACTCTCTCCCTCTCCCACTCTCTCTCCCTCTCCCTCTCTCTCCCTCTCCCCCTCTCTCCCTCACTCCCTCTCTCCCTCTCTCTCTCCCCCTCTCTCTCTCTTTCTCACCCCCACTCTCTCCCTCTCTCCTCTCCCCCTCTCTCTCTCTCTCCCACTCTCTCCCTCTCCCTCACTCCCTCTCTCCCTCTCTCTCTCCCCCTCTCTCTCTCTTTCTCACCCCCACTCTCTCCCTCTCTCCTCTCCCCCTCTCTCTCTCTCTCCCACTCTCTCCCTCTCCCACTCTCTCTCCCTCTCCCTCTCTCTCCCCCTCCCTCTCTCTCTCCCACTCCCCCTCTCTCTCTCAACAGACGATAACTAAAAAGACAATATGGGGAGAAAAGTTGAGGTACGAAGGTAACCTAGCCAAGAATATAAAGCAGGATAGTAAAAGCTTCTTTAGGTATGTGATGAGGCAAAAGTGAGTTAAGACCAAAGTTGGACCCTTGAAGACCGAAACAGGTGAATTTATTATGGGGAACAAGGAAATGGCAGATGAGTTGAACAGGTACTTTGGATCCGTCTTCACTAAGGAGGAAACAAACAATCTTCCTGATATAGTAGTGGCCAGAGGATCTGGGGTAACGGAGGAACTGAAGGAAATCCACATTAGGCAGGAAATGGTGTTGGATAGACTGATGGGACTGAAGGCTGATAAATCCCCAGGGCCTGATGGGCTGCATCTCTTTTTCTTTTCGCGTTTCGTTCTCTCTCTCTTCTTTCAATCGTTTTAGATTTAATTCATTTTTTCCGATCAGAGCTCTAGTTATTTTTAAAGCGGTGTTTTGGCCCGTCCTCCGTCCGAGCTGGGCGGAGAGGGGGAACGAGAAAGGAGGAGGGGAGGAGGAGAGGGGAGATAAAAATGGGATATGGTTAGTTTTACCGTTACATATATATCTTTATACACACACACACACACGCACACACACATACACACACACACACACACACACACACACATACACACATACACACACACACACACACACACACACACACGCACACACACACACGCACACACACACACACACACACAGACTCCCCTGTTTT
>JAXLNO010002846.1:0-61580 GCA_038087875.1 Malacoraja senta | reverse complement strand
GGTACAACGTGAAAAGCCCTATTGTTGTGTGCTAACCAGTCAGCGGAAAGACAATAAATGATTACAATCGAGCCGTCCACAATGTTCAGACACAGAATAAAGGGAATAATGTTTAGTGCAAGGTAAAGCCTCATTAAAAGTAGTCCAAGGGTCTCCAGTGAGGTAGATAGTAGTTCAGGACTGCTCTCTAGTTGTGGTAGGATGGTTCAGTTGCCTGATAAAAGCTGGGAAGAAACTGTCCCTGATTCTGGAGGTGTGCGTTTTCACACTTCTGTACCTCTTGCCCGATGGGAGAGGGGAGAAGAGGGAGTGACCAGGGGTGAGACTGGTCCTTGATGATGCTGCTGGCCTTGCCGAGGCAGCGTGAGGTGTAGATGGAGTCAATGGAAAGGAGGTGTAGGAAGGAACTGCAGATGCTGGTTTAAACCGAAGATAGACGCAAATTGCTGGAGTAACTCAGCGGGACAATCAGCATTTCTGGAGAGAAGGAATAGGTGACGTTTTGGGTCGAGACCCGGGTCTGAAGAAGGGTCTCGACCCGAAATGTCACCCATTCCTTCTCTCCAGAGACGCTGCCTGTCCCGCTGAGTTACTCTGGCTTTTTGTGTCTATCACTGGAAGGGAGGTCGGTTTGTGCGATGGTCTGGGCTGTGCCCACAATTCGCTGCAATTTCTTGCGGTCTTGGATGGAGCTGTTCCCAAACCGAGCAGTGTTGCATCCCGTGCATCTGTAGAGGTTGGTGAGAGTTGTAGGGGACATGCCGAACTTCCTGAGCCTTGTAAGGAAGTAGAGGCGTTGTTGTGCTTGCTTGGTCGTTGCTTCAGTATGGGTGGTCCGTGCCCTTGCCCTCATTTCCCCGCAGGGTGCGAGGAGGTGAGCGGAGAAGCGGTGTGGTCACTCGCTGCCGGGCCGCAGGCACACAGCCAGCGACCTGCCGACGAACGTCGATCTTGGTTTATTCTCCCCTAACATGTACTTTTCCTTTGCAGAAGGTCATTTCCTGCTGCCGCTGAACCGTAAAATAATTTATCAACACAGACAGAGAGACAATGCACCAGTGACTGCTCAGGTACGGCTTGGGGGGGGGGGGGGGAAGGGGGGGCTGCGGTGGGTGGTGGGTCGGTGATAGGGACTAGGTCGGGGTCAGGATTAGGGTACCTGCTGTTACAGTTCTACTGTGTGAGGGGGCCGCGGGTGTTGGACGGCTGCTTAACATGGAGGGGGCTGGTTCAAGGGGCATAACACTATCCTCGGAAGATTCTTCAGGAAGGCTTAGGAAGTTCGGCATGTCCCCTACAACTCTCCCCAACTTCCACAGATGCGCCGCAGGAAGCATTTTATCGGGATGCATCACAGCACGGTTTGGGAACAGCTCCATCCAAGACCGCAAGAAATTGTGGACGCAGCCCAGACCATCACACAAACCAACCTCCCTTCCATTGACTCCATCTACACCTCACGCTGCCTCGGCAAGGCCAGCAGCATCATCAAGGTCCAGTCTCACCTCCGGTCACTCCCTCTTCTCCCCTCTCCCACACCAAAGGCACAGAAGTGTGAAAACGCACACCTCCAGATTCAGGGACAGTTTCTTCCCAGCTGTTATCAGGCAACTGAACCATCCTACCACAACCAGAGGGCGGTCCTGACCTACTATCTACCTCATTGGTGAACCTCGGACTATCCTTGACCGGACTTTACTGACTGTACCTTGCACTAAACATTATTCCCTTTATCCTGTATCTGTACACTGTGGACGGCTCGATTGTAATCATGTATTGTCTCTCCGCTGACTGGATAGCACGCAACAAAAGCTTGTCACTGTGCCTCGGTACACGTGACAGTAAACCAAACTCAGGTGAAACTCGAGTGAAGTCAGGGACCCTGTGTTGAGATGGGAATGGGCTGCTCTGCGCAGCACCAGCAGAGGGAAGCCTACATCGCCGGTAACCTCCCCAATCCTTCATCTGACCTGCATTAGGGGTAGGTTATCATTAATGCCCTCGGGGGTTATGGTTAGGCCCCAGCTGTGATAGATCTGATAGGCTGAGGAAGGGTCCCCCCCACTCATCCAAGTTCTCCACAGATGCTGCCTGACCCGCTGAGTTACTCCAGCACTCTGTGTCTTTTCTTTCTCTCTAGGTTCATAAGACAGGAACAGAATTAGGCCCATCGAGTACCCCGCCATTCATTCATTTAAAGCGGACATTGACAGGTTCTTGATTAGTACGGGTGTCTGGGGTTATGGGGAGAAGGCAGGAGAATGGGGTTGGGAGGGAGAGATAGATCAGCCATGATTGAACTGCAGTGTAGACTTGATGGGCCGAATGGCCTAATTCTGATATTTTTCCCTCTCGACCCCATCTTCCTGCCTTCTCCCCATAACCTTTGACACCCTTAATCAATGGCCTGTCAATCTCCGCTTTAACAGTACCCAATGTTTAGTTTCCTTTAGAGGAAACAGGCCCTTCGGCCCACCAAGTCTGCACCTACCAGCGATCCCCACACACTAACACTGCCCTACACACACTAGCGACAATTAAAAAAAATAATTCTGAAGCCGATTAACCTACAAACCTGTACGTCTTTGGAGTGTGGGAGGAAACCGGAGCACCCGGAGAAAACCCACGCAGGTCACGGGGTCTGTGGCAATGAATTCCAATGATTCACCGCCCTCTTGGCTAGGAGAATTCCTCCTTGCCTCCATTCTGGAATTCTGAATGCCATTCCGAGGGTTCTGTTCCCCTGTGAGGAGCAGCCAAAACCAACGCCTAGCCAGAGGATGGAGAACACACCTCTGTCTGGATCTCAGGTCGGGACCACACCAGCCCTGTGTTTCCATCCTGTTGCAAACACACATTCGTGGCCAGCTGTTTATTTAATCCCTGAGCCAAACCTAAGAAGCAGACTGCTGGAGGAACTCAGCGGGTCAGGCAGCAAGTGCAAGAAGGAACCGCAGATGCTGGTTTACACCGAAGATGGAAGCAAAATGCTGGAGGAACTCAGCGGGTCAGGCATTATCTCCGGAGAGAAGGAATAGGTGAAGGTTCGGGTCCACACCCTTTTTCAGACTCAGCGGGACAGGCAGCATCTGTGGAGGAAAATGGATAGATAGCATTTCAGGTCTGGACCCCTCTTCGGGTTGATTGACCTGTTGAGTTCCTCCAGCACTTTGTGATTTGCTCAGCGTTCCAGCACCTGCAGTTCCTCGAGCCTCCTGCTATGCCAGGCACGTGCCGTGAGTAATTACTCAGGGTAGGCAGTCAGTCGACTTTTATAAAGTGATTTGTCTTCAAAAGCCTTATAGACAATAGGTGCAGGAGTAGGCCATTCGGCCCTTCAAGCCAGCACCGCCATTCAATGTGATCATGGCTGATCATCCCCAATCAGTACCCCATTCCTGCCTTCTCCCCATATCCCCTGACTCCGCTATCTTTAAGAGCCCTATCTAGCTCTCTCTTGAGGCAGAAAATTCCACAGACTCACCACTCTCTGTGAGAAAAAGTGTTTCCTCGTCTCCGTTCTAAATCGCTTAACCCTTATTCTTAAATACCCCTTATCTCTTAATATGTTCTTTTAGGAAGGAGATGAGGAGAAATTTCTTTAGTCAGAGTGTGGTGAATCTGTGGAATTCTTGGCCACAGACGGCTGTGGAGGCCAAGTCAGTGGATATTTTTAAGGCAGAGATCGATAGATAGATTCTTGATTAGTGCGGGTGTCAGAGGTTATGGGGAGAAGGCAGGAGAATGGGGTTAGGAAGGAGAGGTAGATCAGCCACGATTGAATGGCGGGGTAGACGATGGGCCGAATGGCCTAATTCTACTCCTTTCACTTATGACCTTATAACCTTCTGACTGCAAAGGTTTCCCCTCAGTTTTCTATTAAATCTTTCCCCCTCACCTTGAACCTATGTCTTCTGGTTCTCCATTCCCCTACTCCAGGCAAAAGGCTCTGTGCATCTACCCGATATAATTCAATAGACAATAGGTGCAGAGTAGGCCATTCGGCCCTACGAGCCAGCACCGCAATTCACTGTGATCATGGCTCACAATAGACAACAGGAGTGTGGTGTGTGTGGGACTGGGCTCCATCTACAATGGTGGGGAGTGTGGTGTGTGTGGGACTGGGCTCCATCTACAATGGTGGGAGTGTGGTGTGTGTGGGACTGGGCTCCATCTACAATGGTGGGGAGTGTGTGTGTGGGACTGGGCTCCATCTACAATGGGGAGTGTGGTGTGTGTGGGACTGGGCTCCATCTACAATGGGGAGTGTGGTGTGTGTGGGACTGGGCTCCATCTACAATGGTGGGGAGTGTGGTGTGTGATGGACTGGGCTCCATCTACAATGGTGGGGAGTGGTGTGTGTGGGACTGGGCTCCATCTACAATGGGGAGTGTGGTGTGTGTGGGACTGGGCTCCATCTACAATGGTGGGGAGTGTGGTGTGTGTGATGGACTGGGCTCCATCTACAATGGTGGGGAGTGTGGTGTGTGTGATGGACTGGGCTCCATCTACAATGGTGGGGAGTGTGGTGTGTGTGATGGACTGGGCTACATCTACAATGGTGGGGAGTGTGGTGTGTGATGGACTGGGCTACATCTACAATGGGGAGTGCGGTGTGTGTGGGACTGGGCTCCATCTACAATGGTGGGGAGTGTGGTGTGTGATGGACTGGGCTACATCTACAATGGGGAGTGTGGTGTGTGTGGGGACTGGGCTCCATCTACAATGGTGGGGAGTGTGGTGTGTGATGGACTGGGCTACATCTACAATGGGGAGTGTGGTGTGTGTGGGACTGGGCTCCATCTACAATGGTGGGGAGTGTGGTGTGTGTGGGACTGGGCTCCATCTACAATGGTGGGGAGTGTGGTGTGTGGGACTGGGCTCCATCTACAATGGTGGGGAGTGTGGTGTGTGTGGGACTGGGCTCCATCTACAATGGTGGGGAGTGTGGTGTGTGGGACTGGGCTCCATCTACAATGGGGAGTGTGGTGTGTGGGACTGGGCTCCATCTACAACTCTGCAATGTCTTGTGGTCTTGGACAGAGCTGTTCCCAAACCAAGCTGTGATGTATCCACAACAGTGTGCTTTCTGTGGAGCATTTGGAGACGTTGAGTACTGTACCTCAGTACACGTGACAATAATAAACCTGAACCTCTTCCCTCCACACTGTGTCGGGACAACCTGAAACGCCAGACATCCATTTGCCTCCACGGAGGCTGCCCGGCCAGGGACAGATCAGATATTATTGTCAGGTGTCTCGAGGTACAGTGAACAGCTTTGTTTTTCACGCTGTCCAAACAGATCAGATAATACTCGACATAGATACAATCGTCAAACTCCAGTACAACAGGTAGAGCAAAGGGGAAGATACAGAGTGCAGAATATAGTTCTCAGCATTGTAGCGCATCAGTTCCACAGACAAAGTCCAATGTCCACAATGGGGTAGAGGTGAATCGGACAGTACCCTAGCTTATGGAAGGGCCGTTCGTTCAGAAGCCTGATAACAGAGGGGAAGAAGCTGTTCCTGAGTCTGGTGGTGCGGGCTTTCAAGCTTCTGTACCTTCTGCCGGACGGGAGCGGGGAGAAGAAGGAATGATCGGGGTGGGAAAGATCCAGTGTGATGCAGAGGGTGCGGTGCAGAGCTCTCTCTGTGCTGACCCACATTCACAAGATCATGAGTGTTGGGAGCAGAATCAGGCCATTCGGCCCATCGTCTCCTCCGCCATTCAATCATGGATGATCAGCCATGATCACATTGAATGCCGGTGCTGGCTCGAAGGGCCGAATGGCCTACTCCTGCACCTATTGTCTATTTTCTATCCCTCTCAACCTCATTCTCCTGCCTTTATTTGTTTTTCACGCTGTCCACAAACAGATCAGATAATACTCTACATAGATACAATCAGGTCAAACTCCAGTACAATAGGTAGGGCAAAGGGGAAGATACAGAGTGCAGAATATAGTTCTCAGCAATGTAGCGCATCAGTTCCACAGAAGCATCGGGGCACAGTTTCAGTCCTATTTCCTGCAGTTTTTCTGTGCTGAGGGTCCATGTTAATGGTGACGGTAATCTTTCTCTCATGCAGAGTATGGAAATGTTGTTTCACAACGTGCTGGAAGACAATCCAGCTGATGTTCACCAGCTTTTGGTTAAGGCCCGGCCGTCCATCTTTGGTGAGTTGTGGCATGTTTGTACCTGTTTGCTCCCTCCACTCCTGAGCTTCTCAAGAGTCAAGTCAAGAGAGTTTTATTGCCATGTGTCCCAGATAGGACAATGAAATACTTGCTTGCTGCCGCACAACAGAATATTGTGTTTTTGTGTAATCTTTTCCATCATAGAACATAGAAGTACATAGTACAGAAGATAGACACAAAATGCCGGCAGCATCTCCGGAGAGAAGGAATGGGTGACGTTTTGGGTTGAGACACCTCTTCAGACTGATCCCGAAACGTCACCCATTCCTTTTCTCCCAGAGATGCTGCCTGTCCCGCTCAGTTACTCCAGCATTTTGTGTCTATCTTTGGCGTAAACTAGCATCTGCGGTTCCTTCCGACACATAGAAACATAGACAATAGGTGCAGGAGTAGGCCATTCGGCACTTCGAGCCAGCACCGCCATTCAATATGATCATGGCTGATTATCCAAAGTCAGTACCCCATTCCTGCCTTCACCCCATTTCCCTTGATTCCCTTTGCCAAAGAACTAAATCTAACTCTCTCTTGAAAACATCCAGTGAATAGGCCTCCACTGCCTTCTGTGGCAGAGAATTCCCCAGATTCACAACTCTGGGTGAAAAAGTTTTTCCTCATCTCAGTCCTAAATGGCCTACCCCTTATTCTTAAACTGTGACCCCTGGTTCTGGACACCCCCAACATCGGGAACATGTTTCCGGCATCTAGCCTGTCCAATCCCCAAATTTTTATATATTTCTATAAGATCCCCTCTCGCCCTTCTAAATTCCAGTGAATACAAACTCAGTCGACCCATTCTTTCATCATACGTCAGTCCCGCCATCCCGGGAATTATCCTGGTAAACCTACGCTGCACTCCCTCAATAGCAATAATGTCCTTCCTCAAATTAGGGGACCAAAACTGCACACAATACTCCAAGTGTGGTCTCACCAGGACCCTGTACAACTGCAGTAGGACCTCTTTGCTCCTATACTCAACTCCTCTTGTTATAAAGGCCAACATGCCATTCGCTTTCTTCACTGCCTGCTGTACCTGCATGTTTACTTTCATAGACTGATGTACAAGGACCCCCAGATCCCGTTGTACTTCCCCTTTTCCCAACTTGACGCCATTTAGATAGTAATCTGCCTTCCTGTTTTTGCTACCAAAGTGGATAACCTCACATTTTATCCGCATTAAACTTCATCTGCATGCATCTGCCCACTCCCCCAACCTGTCCAAGTCACCCTGCATTCTCATAGCATCCTCACAGTTCACACTGCCACCCAGCTTTGTGTCATCTGCAAATTTGCTAATGTTACTTTGAATCCCTTCATCCAAATCATTGATGTATATTGTAAATAGCTGCGGTCCCAGCACCGAGCCTTGCGGTACCCCACTAGTCACTGCCTGCCATTCTGAAAGGGACCCGTTAATCCCTACTCTTTGTTTCCTGTCTGCCAACCAATTCTCTATCCATGTCAGCACCCTACCCCTGATACCATGTGCTCTAATTTTGCCCACTAATCTCCTGTGTGGGACCTTATTTGCACGCTTACTTTCAGTGACTGATGTACAAGGACACCCAGGTCTCGTTGCATCCCCCCCCCTATTCCTATTCTGAACATAGAACAGTACAGCACAGGAACAGGCCCGTTGGCCCACAATATCCATGCCGAACATTGTACTGACAAACCAATTTCACCTATTACCGCATGAGGTCCATGTCCATCCATTCCCTCTATATCCATGTACCCAAAATTATCTTCGTCTTTCGAATGAATGAATGAATACTTTATTTGTCATTATAACATGTAAACATGTACAACGAAATTAAAAATGCCAACCAGTCAGTGCACCATTCACACATTTTCTAAAAGCAAAAGTCTAAAATAAACAACTAAAATATATAACATGAAACAAACATTCTTCTGTCGATATCACAGTGTAGCACACCATTCGCTCATTTGGTGGCTACATTAAGTGTGGTTATTGCTGTGGGATAAAAACTGTTTTTGAGTCTGTTTGTCCTTGTCCTCATTGATCTGTACCGTCTGCCTGACGGCAACAGTTCAAACAGGGAGTGACCGAGGTGGAAAATGTCCTTTATGATGTTCTGGGACTTTTTGAGACAGTGGGAACTGTGTATGTCCTCCAAGGTGAGGAGAGGGCAGCAGATAATCTTCTGGGCGTTGTCAATTGCCCTCTGGAGCGCTTTCCTCTTAGCCGCTGTGCAGCTGGTGTACCACACGCATACACAGTATGTTAAGATGCTCTCTATTGAGCACCGATAAAAGGATAGCAGCAGTCTCTGGGTGATGTTGTTCTTCCTGAGCACCCTCAGGAAATACAGTCTCTGCTGGACCTTTTTCAACAGCGCAGAGGTGTTCACGCTCCATGTCAGGTCCTCCTCAATGTGGATTCCCAGGAAGCGGAAATCCGCCACCCTCTCCCCACAGTCCCCATCGATGATTAGTGGTGTAATGTCCGTTTTCTTCTTTCTGTAGTCAATTATGAGCTCCTTGGTCTTTGAGATGTTGAGGAGCAGGTTATTTTCTCCACACCACCCTGTCAGCTGCTCCACCTCATCCCTTTCGATTGAAGAAGGGTCCCAACCTGAAATATCACCTATTGAAGATGGACAGAAAACGCAGGAGTAACTCAGTGGGTGAGGCAGCATCTCTGGAGAGAAGGAATAGGTGATGTTTTGGGTCGAGTGGTTTGAGTGTGAAGAAGGGTCCCGACCCCAAACGTCACCTATCCATGTTCTCCACAGATGCTGCCTGACCCGCTGAGTTACTCCAGCACTCTGTGAAACGTCACCTATCCATGTTCTCCACAGATGCTGCCTGACCCGCTGAGTTACTCCAGCACTTTGTGTCCTATACACGATTCCAGCATCAGCTGTTCCTTGTGTGAACCTGTTTGAGGAGCTGGTGCACTGTGCTGGCATGTACCTTTGAACAGAGAGCACTGGTTGTGGGTGGGGTGCCTCCCTAGTGGTCAGCGTCTCTCCCCCCCCCCCCCCCCCCCGGCAGTCAATGTCTCCCCTTCCCGACAGTCGGCATCTCCCCGGTGATGTGAGGGGAGAGAGGGGAGGCCTTGCCCACGGTCAGTCTCCCCCTGTGGTCGGCGGGAGAGAGCATAGGGAGAGGCGAGCAAGGCCTGGTACACACTCACAGTGGGGCCTGTCCACTGGTGGTCTGAGGGGAGAGGGGAGCGGGGCCTGTGATCAGTGTGGGCCTGTCCACTGGTGGTCTATGGGGAGCGGGGCCTGTGATCAGGGTGGGCCTGTCCACTGGTGGTCTATGGGGAGTGGGGCCTGTGATCAGGGTGGGCCTGTCCACTGGTGGTCTATGGGGAGCGGGGCCTGTGCTCACAGTCAGCCTATCCACTGGTGGTCTGTGGGGAGAGGGGAGCGGGGCCTGTGCTTTCAGTAGGCTTGTCCACTGGTGGTCTGTGGGGAGCAGGGCCTGTGTTTGCAGTGGGCCTGTCCACTGGTGGTCTATGGGGAGTGGGGCCTGTGCTCAGGGTGGGCCTGTCCACTGGTGGTCTCTGGGGAGAGGGGCATGTGCTCACTGTGGGCCTGTGTTTGCAGTGGGCCTGTCCACTGGTGGTCTGTGGGGAGCTGTGCCTGCGCTTGATGTGGGCCTGTCCACCGGTGGTCTATGGGGAGAGGGGCATGTGCTCACTGTGGGCCTGTGTTTGCAGTGGGCCTGTCCACTGGTGGTCTATGGGGAGTGGGGCCTGTGCTCCGGGTGGGCCTGTCCACTGGTGGTCTATGGGGAGTGGGGCCTGTGCTGACAGTGGGCCTGTCCACTGGTGGTCTATGGGGAGTGGGGCCTGTGCTGACAGTGGGCCTGTGTTCCCGCTGCAGATTCCAGTGATGAGGATGGTACGTTCGAGGATGGTTACGAGTCCAATGATGACGGCGTGCAGCGGTTCGCGGGCACCTTCTGCGGCCTGCGGCGGAACTTCCTGTGCGACCCCCCGCTGGCACTGCGGCCCATCACCGACCCCCGCTGCACAAAGCCCAACCCCTACAGGGGCCCGGCAGAGGTACGTCAACCTGCAGCCTGGAACAGCACAGCAACAAGCCCTTCGGCCCACAGTGTCCCTGCCCATCCACCACACCTAGATCAACTAACCCCTGCCTGGGCATGGTCCATATCCCTCCATACCCTGCAGATCCCTCCACACCCTATCCGTATCTGCCTCCACCACCACCCCTGGCAGTGGGTTCCAGGGCCCACCATTGTCTGTTAGCAGCTGTTATCAGGCAACTGAAGCATCCTATCAACAACTAGGGAGCAGTCCAGATGGCCTGATTGGAGAGCCTCAGACTATCTTTGGACTTGATATTGCACTAATTGTTGTTTGCATATATTCCCTTTACCCTGTATCTGTACACTGTGGACGGCTCGATTGTAATCACGTATTGTCTTCCCGCTGACTAGTTAGCGCGCAACAAAAGCTTTTCACTGTACCTCGGTACACGTGACAATAAACTGAACTCAAATAAAATTGTCCTGCACATCTCCATTAAACTTTGTCCCTCACCTATAAGATGGCACGGTGGCACAGCGGTAGAGTTGATGCCTGACAGTGCTGGAGCCCAAGGTTCCATCCTGACTATGGCTGCTGTCTGTGTGGAGTTAGACAATAGGTGCAGGAGTAGGCCATTCGGCCCTTCAAGCCAGCACCGCCATTCAATGTGATCATGGCTGATCATCCCCAATCAGTACCCCGTTCCTGCCTTCTCCCCATATCCCCTGACTCTGCTATTTTTAAGAGCCCTATCTAACTCTCTCTTGAAAGCATCCAGAGAACCTGCCTCCACCGCCCTCTGAGGCAGAGAATTCCACAGACTCACCACTCTCTGTGAGAAAAAGTGTTTCCTCGTCTCTGTTCTAAATGGCTTACTCCTTATTCTGAAACTGTGGCCCCTGGTTCTGGACTCCCCCAACATCGGGAACATGTTTCCTGCCTCTAGCGTGTCCAAACCCTTAATAATTTTATATGTTTCAATGAGATCTCCTCTCATCCTTCTAAACTCCAGAGTGTACAAGCC
Organism: Malacoraja senta; assembly: GCA_038087875.1. Lineage (NCBI taxonomy): Eukaryota > Metazoa > Chordata > Chondrichthyes > Rajiformes > Rajidae > Malacoraja > Malacoraja senta. Next base: position 50,336 of record JAXLNO010002846.1, on the reverse strand, counting down.
CAGCCGCTCCATTCTCTCAGCATATGACAGTCCCGCCATCCCGGGAATTAACCTTGTAAACCTACGCTGCACTCCCTCAATAGCAAGAATATCCTTCCTCAAATTAGGAGACCAAAACTGCACACAATACTCCAGGTGTGGTCTCACTAGGGCTCTGTACAACTGCAGAAGGAAGTTTGTATGTTCTCCATGTGACCGCGTGGGTTTTTTCCTGGTTCTCCGGGTTCCTCCCGCATTCTAAAGATGTGCGGGCTTGGAGGTTGAATGTCCACTGTAAATTGTCCCCTAGTGTGTGTGTAGGATAGAACTAGTGGGCACATGATCGCTGGGCGGTGAGGACTCGGTGGGCCGAGGGGCCTATTTCTGCGCTGTATCTCTCAAACTAAACTAAGCCGCTCCCTCCTCATGGTGAACATTTTAATCTTGAGAAAAATGTTCTATCTCCCCTATCTATGCCTCTTGGAAACATAAAAACATAGACAATAGGTGCAGGAGTAGGCCATTCGGCCCTTCCAGCCAGCACCGCCATTCAATATGATCACGGCTGATCATCCACAATCAGTACCCCGTTCCTGCTTTTTCCCCATTTCCCTTGATTCCATTAGCCCTAAGAGCTAAATCTAACTCTCTCTTGAAAACATCCAGTGAATTGGCCTCCGCTGCTTTCTGAGGCAGAGAATTCCACAGATTCACAACTCTCTGGGTGAAAAGGTATTTCCTCATCTCTGTCCTAAATGGCCGACCCCTTGTTCCTGATCATTCCTACATCATAATTTGATAGACTTCTGTCAGGTCCCCTCAGGGACGTTCCAGAGAAAACAATCCCAGTCTGTCCAACCTTTCCCTGTAGCTGAAACCCTCTAATTCAGGCAACATTCTGGTGAACCTCCTCTGCACCAAAGCCTCCACATCCTTCCTGTAATGGAGGCGACCAGAACTGCACCCAATACTCCACATGCGGCCCAACCTACAGAGCTGCATCCTGACTCTTATATTCCATGCCTGCAGCAATGAAGGCAAACACACAATACACATTCTTCACCCCCCTTTACTGAGCTATGGACCTGGATTACAAGGGATGGTGGGACTGTCATATGCTGAGAGAATGAAGCAGCTGGGCTTGTATACACTGGAGTTTAGAAGGATGAGAGAGGATCTTATTAAAACATATAAGATTGTTAAGGGTTTGGACACGCTAGAGGCAGGAAACATGTTCCCGATGTTGGGGGAGTCCAGAACCAGGGGCCACAGTTTAAGAATAAGGGGTAAGCCATTTAGAACGGAGACGAGGAAACACGTTTTCTCACAGAGAGTTGTGAGTCTGTGGAATTCTCTGCCTCAGAGGGCGGTGGAGGCAGGTTCTCTGGATGCTTTCAAGAGCGAGCTAGATAGGGCTCTTAAAGATAGTGGAGTCAGGGGAGAAGGCAGGAACGGGGTACTGATTGGGGATGATCAGCCATGATCACATTGAATGGCGGTGCTGGCTCGAAGGGCCTAATGGCCTACTCCTGCACCTTTTGTCTGTTGACTCCAAAATCCATCTGCACATCAATGCTGTAAAAGGTTTTGTCATTAACTGTATGCTCTGGCCTTACATAAGGTCAGCCCGCAGCTTCCCATGCCACCATGGAAAATGGCCCTGCTCGCACCATAACCTGAGCCCAGGTAACACCCTGGTGAATCTCTTCTCTCCCTCCCCCCTTTCCATCCTTGCCGACATCCTTCAGTTGCGTTTAGTTTACGGTCCCGCGTACCGAGGTACAGTGAAAAGCTTTTGCTGCCTCCATTCTGTAGCTGGGTATCCAGTTGGTGTGTATCATGGTTTGGGACAAACTGTGTGTGTGTGTGTGTGTGTGTGTGTCTGCTGATGCGTTCATTATGCTTGATAGATTCCTGATGAGTGTCACAGAGTGATACAGTGTGGAAACAGGCCCTTCGGCCCAACTCGCCCACACTGGCCCAACAATGCCCCAGCTACACTAGTCATAGAGTGATACCGTGTGGAAACAGGCCCTTCGGCCCAACTCGCCCACACCAGCCCAACAATGTCCCAGCCACACTAGTCACAGAGTGATGCAGTGTGGAAACGGGCCCTTCGGCCCCACTCGCCCACACTGGCCCAACAATGTCCCAGCTACACTAGTCATAGAGTGATACCGTGTGGAAACAGGCCCTTCGGCCCAACTCGCCCACACTAGCCCAAGAATGTCCCAGCTAGACTAGTCCCACCTGCCCGCGTTTGGCCAAATCCCTCCAAACCTGTCCTATCCATGTACCTGTTTATTAAATGTTGCGATAGTCCCAGCCTCAACTACCTCCTCTGGCAGCTTGTTCCATACACCCACCACCCTTTGTGTGAAAAGGTTGCCCCTCAGATTCCTGTTAAATATTTTCCCCTTCACCTTGAACCCATGTCCTCTGGTCCTCGATTCCCCTACTCTGGGCAAGAGCCTCTGTGCATCCACCCGATCTATTCCTCTCATGATTTTGTACACCTCTATAAGATCACCCCTCATCCTCCTGCGCTCCATGGAATAGAGACCCAGCCTGCTCAACCTCTCCCTGTAGCTCACACCCTCTAGTCCTGGCAACATCCTCATAAATCTTCTCCGTACCCGCTCCAGCTTGACAATATCTTACCAATAAGACGGCGGCCAGAACTGAACACAACACTCTTTAGACAATAGGTGCAGGAGGAGGCCCTTCGAGCCAGCACCGCCATTCAATGTGATCATGGCTGATCATCCACAATCAGTACCCCTTTCCTGCCTTCTCCCCATATCCCCTGACTCCACTATCTTTAAGAGCCCTATCTAGCTCTCTCTTGAAAGTATCCAGAGAACCGGCCTCCACCGCCCTCTCTAAATGCGGCTTCACCGACGTCTTATACATAGAAACATAGACAATAGGTGCAGGAGTAGGCCATTCGGCCCTTCGAGCCTGCACCGCCATTCAATATGATCATGGCTGATCATCCAACTCAGTATCCTGTACCTGCCTTCTCTCCATACCCCCTGATCTCTTTAGCCACAAGGGGCACATCTAACTCCCTCTTAAATATAGCCAATGAACTGGCCTCAACTACCTTCTGTGGCAGAGAATTCCACAGATTTACCACTCTATACAATTGCAACATGACCTCCCGACTTCTATACTTACTGGAACAGGTGTCAGGGGAGAAGGCAGGAGAATGGGGTTAGGAGGGAGAGATAGATCAGCCATGATTGAATGGCAGAGTGGACTCGATGGGCCGAATGGCCTCATTCTGTTCCTGTGACGTGTGAACTTGACGAAGTCTTGTGTGTTGAAGGAAGCTGAAAGGATTGGGCAGCAGCTGGTGAATGAAGAGGAGCAGACGAAGAGGAAGGCGGAGAAACGGAGGCAGAAGAAGAAGGTGAGTTGGATGATCAGCCGTGATCACATTGAATGGCGGTGCAGGCTCGAAGGGCTGAATGGCCTCTTCCTGCACCTATTGTCTATGTTTCTATGTGAGTGTGTGACGGGAAGCGATGCTGCCCAGCCTGTGATCTGCCTCAACGCTGGGCCACGTGGGGTAAGGGAGGGAAGGAACTGCAGAGGCTGCAGTTCAACCGAAGATGGACACACAATGCTGGGGTAACTCAGCGGGACAGGCTGCATCTGTGGAGAGAAGGAATGGGTGACGTTTCGGATCGAGACCCTTCTTCAGACTGGTGTCAGAGGAGAGGGAGATACATAGATAAGGAAGTGCAATGTGTGAAAACAGGGCAGTGGGGATGCAGATGAAGGAAAATGGAAGGCGGGACAGTTGTTTTGGAGAGTTTTGGGTTATTACTACCGAGAAACTTTGTAGTGCGTGCTTTCAAGAGAGAGCTAGACAGGGCTGTTAAAGATAGCGGAGTCAGGGGATATGGGGAGAAGGCAGGAACGGGGTACTGATTGGGGATGATCAGCCATGATCACATTGAATGGCGGTGCTGGCTCGAAGGGCCGAATGGCCAACTCCTGCACCTATTGTGTATTGTCTAGCCAAGCAACTCATTAGGATTGGCGGGGAGGGGAAGTTGTTTTGGGAAGTGTTTGTCTTTTGCTGCTATTGAGCAATTTTGAGGCGGAGTAGACTTGATGGGCCGAATGGCCTAATTCTGCTCCTATCACTTATGAACGCGAACTTATGTGTAGCGGGATACACTAGGAAGCTTTGTTATGCGTGATGCTCAGTATCTGGAGAACATGGATAGGTGACGTTTCACAGAGTGCTGGAGTAACTCAGCGGGTCAGGCAGCATCTGTGGAGAACATGGATAGGTGACGTTTCACAGAGTGCTGGAGTAACTCAGCGGGTCAGGCAGCATCTGTGGAGAACATGGATAGGTGACGTTTCACAGAGTGCTGGAGTAACTCAGCGGGTCAGGCAGCATCTGTGGAGAACATGGATAGGTGACGTTTCACAGAGTGCTGGAGTAACTCAGCGGGTCAGGCAGCATCTGTGGAGAACATGGATAGGTGACGTTTCACAGAGTGCTGGAGTAACCCAGCGGGACAGGCAGTGATAGGTGACATGAAAGGCATGTGCAATTCCTTGTTTCTAAGTCATAAGTACATTTGATCTAACGGGTATCTGCGGGAGACCGTCATCACCCAGAGGGTGAGGAGTGTCTGGTTCGCACTACCGGGGAGATTGCTGGGAGGAGTCGCTGGCAGTATCGAGGAAACATCTAGATCTGCACACAAATCACCTGCGCCAAGTATCATAGAGTGATACAGTGTGGAAACAGGCCCTTCGGCCCAACTCATCCACCCCAGCCATCATATCCCATCTACACAAGTCCCACCTGCCTGCGTTTGACCCACATCCTTCTAAACTTGTCCAATCCATGTACCTGTCCCAATGCCTTGTGAATGTTTACACAGAGACTGGTGAATCTGTGGAATTCTCTGCCACAGAAGGTAGTTGAGGCCAGTTCATTGGCTATATTTAAGAGGGAGTTACATGTGGCTAAAGGGATCAGGGGGTATGGAGAGAAAGCAGGTACAGGATACTGAGTTGGATGATCTGCCATGATCATATCGAATGGCGGTGCAGGCTCGAAGGGCCGAATGGCCTACTCCTGCACCTATTGTCTATGTTTCTATGTACCTGCCTCAACCACCTCCTCTGGCAGTTCATTCCATGCACCCACCATTCTAGTTCAGTTCAGTTCCGTTTATTGTCACGTGTACCGAGGTACAGTGAAAAGCTTTTGTTGCGTGCTATCCAGTCAGCGGAAGGACAATACATGATTACAATCGAGCCGTCCACAGTGTACAGATACAGGATGCGATACGATAGAATTTTATTTATCCCCAGAGGGAAATTGGTCTGCCAACAGTCATAAAAACACAACGAGAGACATGAAATTAAAATTAAATTAAACTGACCAGTGGCAAGTCCCAGATTGGTGATGTGCAAAGATTGGTGGAAGGGGAGTCAGTCTCAGTCTACCCCACGACAGAAGGGGGAGGAGGTTAGTTTGATAGTCACAGGTAGAAAGGATCATCGAAGGATTCCTACTAAACCGGCTTAGGTTAACCTATGATGAGCGTTTGTCGGCACTGGGCCTGCACTCGCTGGAGTTTAGAAGAATGAGGGGGGGACCTCATTGAAACGTACAGAATAGTGAAAGGCTTAGATAGAGTGGATGTGGGGGATGTTTCCACTAGTGGGAGAGTCTAGGACTAGAGGTCACAGCCTCAGAATTAAAGTATGTTCTTTTAGGAAGGAGATGAGGAGGAATTTTGGTAGTCAGAGGGTGGTGAATCTGTGGAATTCTTTGCCGCAGACGGCTGTGGAGGCCAAGTCTATGGATATTTTTAAGGCAGAGATAGATAGATTCTTGATTAGTACGGGTGTCAAAAGTTATGGGGAGAATGGGGTTAGGAGGGAGAGATAGATCAGCCATGATTGAATGGCAGAGTAGACTTGATGGGCCGAATGGCCTAATTTTACCATCACATGACCTTATGACATCATGTCCTTATGACACCTATGTCTTCTGGTTCTTGAATCCCCTACTCTTGGTAAAAGACTTTGAATTTTCCTCACATGCTGGTGGATGCGATGATGTATGAACAGGTAGCTGTCTTAAGCACTGGTTGGCATGGATGTGGTGGGCCGAATGGCCTGTTTCCATGTTGTGTGGTTCTGTCCCTGAGTATCCAAGAAGCTTCATTCACCCAAATCTCTGCCTGACTGCGGCTGGCCAGAGCTCTGTCTTTATACACCAGCCCTGTTATTGATCCAGGGGGGGCTGTACAGCGTGGAAGCCCCTCCTCCAGCCTTCCTGACCAGGCAGGTGGGACTAGTGTAGATGAGTAAGCATGCAGGTACAGCAGGCAGTGAAGAAAGCAAATGGCGGGACAGGCAGCATCTCTGGAGAGAAGGAATGGGTGACGTTTCGGGTCGAGACCCGATCACAATGAATGGCGCTGCTGGCTCGAATGGGCCAAATGGCCTCCTGCACCTATTATCTATGTTTCTATGAGGCCCTTCTTTGGTGTCACATTAGGAAGAGGGGAGGTGCAACGAGACCTGGGTGTCCTTGTACATCAGTCATGCAGGTACAGCAGGCAGTGTAGAAAGCAAATGGCATGTTGGTCTTCTTCGTGAGAGGATTTGAGTACAGGAATAAGGAGGTCCAACTGCCGTTGTACAGGGCCCTGGTGAGGCCGCCCGCACCTGGAGTATTGTGTGAAATTTTGGTCTCTTAATTTGAGGAAGGACATTATTGCTATTGAGGGAGTGCAGCGTAGGTTCATTCCCAGGATGGCGGGACTGACATATAATGAAAGAATGGGCCGACTGGGCTTGTATTCACTGGAATTTAGATGAAAGGGGATCTTTTCAAAACCTGTAAAATTCTTAAGGGATTGGACAGGCTAGATGCAGGAAAATGTTCCCGATGTTGGGGGAGTCCAGAACCAGTGGTCACAGTTTAAGAATAAGGGGAAGCCACTTAGGACTGAGATGAGGAAAAACTTTTTCACCCAAAGAGTTGTGATTCTGTGGAATTCTCTGCCACAGAAGGCAGTGGAGGCCAATTCACTGGATGTTTTAGACAATAGACAATAGGTGCAGGAGCGGGCCATTCGTCCATTCAATGTGATCATGGCTGATCATCCCCAATCAGTACCCCGTTCCAGCCTTCTCCCCATATCCCCTGATTCCGCTATCTTCAAGAGCCCTATCTAACTCTCTCTTGAAAGCATCCAGAGAACTGCCCTCTGAGGCGGAGAATTCCACAGACTCACAACTCTCTGTGTGAAAAAGTTTCCTCATCTCCGTCCTGAATGGCTTACCCCTTATTCTTAAACTGTGGCCCCTGGTTCTGGACTCCCCCAACATCGGGAACATGTTTCCTGCCTCTAGCGTGTCCAAACCCTTAACAATCTTATATGTTTCAATAAGATATCCTCTCCTTCAAAACTCCAGTATACAAGCCCAGCTGCTCCATTCTCTCAGCGTATGACAGTCCCGCCATCCTGGGAATTAACCTTGTAAACCTACGCTGCTCTCACTCAATAGCAAGAATGTCCAGCCTCAAATTTGGAGACCAAAACTGCACACAATACTCCAGGTGTGGTCTCACTAGGGCCCTGTACAACTGCAGATGGACCTCTTTGCTCCTATACTCAACTCCTCTTGTTATAAAGGCCACCATGCCATTCGCTTTCTTCATTGCCTGCTGTACCTGCATGCTTACTTTCAGGAACGGGGTACTGATTGTGGATGATCAGCCATGATCATATTGAATGACGGTGCTGGCTCGACGGGCCGAATGGCCTACTCCTGCACCTATTTTCTATGTTTCTATAAGGCATGTTGGTCGATGTGGGCAGGTTGGGCCGAAGGGCCTGTTTCCACGCTGTATCACTCTTTGACTAGTGTGGATGGGACATTGTTGGGCTAGTGTGGGCAGGTTGGGCCGAAGGGCCTGTTTCCACGCTGTATCACTCTTTGACTAGTGTGGATGGGACATTGTTGGGCTAGTGTGGGCAGGTTGGGCCGAAGGGCCTGTTTCCACGCTGTATCACTCTTTGACTAGTGTGGATGGGACATTGTTGGGCTAGTGTGGGCAGGTTGGGCTGAAGGGCCTGTTTCCACACTGTATGACTTGTTGAACTGCGCGGTAGCCTCCTGCTGTATAACATCCCCATTGCCCGGGGTAACATTTTATTGACTGGATTCATATTTCTCCCACAGAGACAGAAAGAGCGGCGGCGACAACAGAAACTGGAGAAGGGAAATATAAGCGAGGAGAAAAATGAAGAGAGTGCTAACGCTAAGGTGAGAGGATTTGCCGTGGCCTTGAGAACAATCTGAGACCAGGCGGATGGGTGCGTGTGGGATTCTCCCCCACATACTGGGCCGTGAGAAGTGTGCACGGCTCCCAGCCTCCGTACCCATGTCAGCGTCAGAGAGTCACTGAGTGATACAGTGTGGAAACAGGCCCTTCAGCCCAACTAGCGTAGCTGACCCAACATGTCCCATCTACACTAGTCATAGAGTGATACAGTGTGGAAATAGGCCCTTCGGCCCAACTCACCCACACTGGCCCATCTACACTAGTCATAGAGTGATACAGTGTGGAAATAGGCCCTTCAGCCCAACTTGCCCACACTGACCAGCATGTCCCATCTACACTAGTCCCACCTGCCCGCGTTTTGGACCATATCCCTCCAAACCTGTCCTATCCATACACCTGTCTAACTGTTTCTTAAACGTTGGGATAGTCCCAGCCTCAACTATCTCCTCTGGCAGCTTGTTCCATACACCCACCACCCTCTGTGTGAAAAAGCTACCCCTCAGATTCCTATTAAATATTTCCCCTTCAACTTGAACCTATGTCCTCTGGTCCTCGATTCCCCTACTCTGGGCAAGAGACTCTGTGCGTCTACCCGATCTCTTCCTCTCATGATGCCTGGAGCGAGGCGGGAAATAGTAATGGACATGTGCACCCTGGGAGAAAGGTTCTGCCGATTGGAGGAACAGCACCTCGCATTTTGTTTGGGCAGTTTACAACCCAGCGGTATTAATATAGATTTCTCAAGTAACCTCAAAACATCCGCAGTCAGGGCGATCAAAGTTCCCGCAGTTGGCGATCGAAGCTCCAGTGATCGGGGCGGTTGAAACTCCAGTGATCGGGGCGGTTGAAACTCCAGTGATCGGGGCGGTCCAGGCTCCTGTGATCGGGGCGGTTGAAGCTCCTGTAGTTGGAACTCCCAAAGTCGATCCCCAACAAAGGGACCACCAGCTCCGCGATGTTAAGCCCACCCACAGTGCGGATCTTTGTTTCGCATCTCCATCGAGGAAAGACATTTTAAAACGTTTCCCCCACCCCCTACATCATACAAAAACTAAAGGTCAACTAAAACATAGGAGTAAACACAGACTAAAAACAGACAAGACAGGCTGTTGGCGAGGCTGGCTCTCACAGAGACACCTGGTTGAAATTATGTTGATAATGTTCATGTGATGGGAGTAGAATTAGGCCATTCGGCCCATCGAGTCTACTCCTCCATTCAATCATAGCTGATCCATCTCTCCATCTCAATCCCATTCCCCTGCCTTCTCTCCATACCCGTACTAATCAAGAATCTGTCAATCTCCGCCTTAAATATACCCATTGGCCGCCTCCACAGTCTTATGTGGCAATGAATTCCACAGATTCACCACTCTCTGACTAAAGAAATTCCTCCTCATCTACTTCTTAAAGGTACGTCCTTTTATCTCTGTTCCTAGACTCTCCCACTAGTGGAAACATCCACTCTATCTAGGCCCTTCACTATTTCCCAAACAATATGCAGGTTTGTACCTTGTACCATGCTCCTTAAGGTAAAGGAACCGCTAGGATGTCGTGACCATAATATGATATGTTTTAATCTGCAATTTGAGAAGGAGAAGGTTAAATCAGATGTGTCAGTGATGCAGTTGAACAAAGGGGACTATGAAGGCATGAGAGGGGAGCTGGCCAAGGTCGACTGGAAAAGGATCCAAGCAGGAATGACGGTGGAACAGCAATGGCAGGAATTTCTGGGCATAATCCAGAGGATGCAGGATCATTTCTTCTAAAGAGGAAGAAAGATTCTAAGGGGAGTAGGAGGCAACCGTGGCTGACAAGAGAAGTTAGAGATAGAATAAAACTAAACGAAAAGATGTATAACACAGCAAAGAGTAACCGGAAGCCAGAGGATTGGGAAACTTTCATAGGACAACAGAAGGAAACAAAACGGGCAATACGGGCTGAAAAGATGAAGTATGAGGGGAAGCTGGCCAGGAATATAAAGAAGGACAGTAAAAGCTTCTTTAGGAATATTAAGAGAAAAAGATTAGTAAAGACAAATGTGGGTCCCTCGAAGGCAGACACGGGTGAAATTATTATGGGCAACAAGGAAATGGCAGAAGAGTTGAACAGGTACTTCGGATCTGTCTTCACTAAGGAAGACACAAACAATCTCCCAGATGTACTGGAGGATAGAGGATCTAGGTTCCTCTGTCTGAAAGAAATATGCATTAGGTGAGAAATAGTATTGGGTAGGCTAATGGAACTAAAGGATGATGAATCCCCAGGGCCTGATGGACTGCATCCCAGGGTACTCAAGGAGGTGGCTCTAGAAATCGTGGATGCATTGGTGATAATTTTCCAATGTTCTATAGATTCAGGATCAGTTCCTGTGGATTGGAGGGTAGCTAATGTTATCCCGCTTTTCAAGAAAGGAGCGAGAGAGAAAACGGGGAATTACAGACCAGTTAGCCTGACTTCGGTGGTGGGAAAGATGCTGGAGTCAATTATTAAATAAGTAATAATGATGCATTTGGATAGTTGTAAAAGGATTAGTCCCAGTCAGCATGGATTTAGGAAGGGGAAATTCTGCTTGACTAATCTTCTGGAATTTTTTGAGGATGTAACAAGTAGGATGGATAAGGGAGAGTCAGTGGATGTGATGAATCTGGACTTTCAGAAAGCCTTTGATCAGTTCCCACACAGGAGATTAGTGGGCAAAATTAGAGCACATGGTATTGAAGGGTAGGGTATTGAAATGGATAGAGAATTGGTTGGCAGACAGGAAACAAAGAGTAGGAATAAACGGGTCCCTGTCAGAATGGCAGGCAGTGGCGAGTGGAGTGCCGCAAGGCTCGGTGCTGGGACTGCAACTATTTACAATATATATTAATGATTTAAATGATGTAGTTAAAAGTAACACTAGCAAATTTGCAGATGACACAAAGCTGGGTGGCAATGTGAACTGCAAAGAGGATGCTAGGAGGTTGTAGGGTGACTTGGACAGGTTGAGTGAGTGGGCAGATGCATGGCAGATGCAGTATAATGTGGATAAATGTGAGGTTTCCACTTTGGCGGCAAGAACAAGGAGGCAGATTATTATCTCAATGATGTCAGATTAGGAAAAAGGGAAGTGCAACGAGACCTGGGTGTCCTTGTACACCAGTCACTGAAAGTTGGCGTGCAGGTACAGCAGGCAGTGAAGAACGAGAGTATAGAAGTAAAGAGGTCCTTCTGCAGTTGTACAGGGCCTTGGTGAGACCACATCTGGAGTATTGTGTGCAGTTTTGGTCTCCCAAATTTGAGGAATGACATTCTTGCTATTGAGGGAGTGCAGCGTAGGTTCACCAGGTTAATTCCCGGGATGGCGGGGACTGTCATATGTTGATCGAATGGAGTGGCTGGGCTTTTATACTCTGGAGTTTAGAAGATTGAGGGGGGATCTTATTGAAATGCATAAGATTATTAAGGGATTAGACATGCTGGAGGTAGGAAACAGGTTCCCGATGTTGGGGGAGTCCAGAAGCGTGGGTTCACGAGATTAAACCCCGGGATGGTCAGAAACTGGTGAATTGATCATGGGGAACAAGGACATGGCAGACCAATTGAATTACTACTTTGGTTCTGTCTTCACTAAGGAAGACATAAATAATCTGCCGGAAATAGCAGGGGTCCGCGGGTCAAAGGAGATGGAGGAACTGAGTGGAATCCCGGTTAGCCGGGAAGTGGTGTTAGGTAAATTGAATGGATTAAAGGCCGATAAATCCCAGGGCCAGATAGGCTGCATCCCAGAGTACTTAAGGAAGTAGCCCCAGAAATAGTGGATGCATTAGTGATAATTTTTAAAAACTCCTTAGATTCTGGAGTAGTTCCTGAGGATTGGAGGGTAGCTAATGTAACCCCACTTTTTTAAAAAGGGAGGGAGAGAGAAAACGGGGAATTACAGACCAGTTAGTCTACCATCGGTAGTGGGGAAATGCTAGTCAGTTATTAAAGATGAGATAGCAGCACATTTGGAAAGTGGTGAAATCAATGGACAAAGTCAGCATGGATTTACGAAAGGTAAATCATGTCTGACGAATATTATAGAATTTTTCAAGGATGTAACTAGTAGAGTGGATAAGGGAGAACCAGTGGATGTGTTATATCTGGAATTTCAGAAGGCTTTCGACAAGGTCCCACATAAGAGATTAGTATGCAAACTTAAAGCTCACGGTATTGGGGGTTCAGTATTGATGTGGATAGAGAACTGGCTGGCAGACAGGAAGCAAAGAGTAGGAGTAAACGGGTCCTTTTCAGAATGGCACGCAGTGACTAGTGGGGTACCGCAAGGCTCAGTGCTGGGACCCCAGCTATTTACAATATATATTAATGATTTGGACGAGGGAATTGAATGCAACATCTCCAAGTTTGCGGATGACACGAAGCTGGGGGGCAGTGTTAGCTGTGAGGAGGATGCTAGGAGACTGCAAGGTGACTTGGATAGGTTGGGTGAGTGGGCAAATGCATGGCAGATGCAGTATAATGTGGATAAATGTGAGGTTATCCACTTTGGTGGCAAAAACAGGAAAGTAGACTATTATCTGAATGGTGGCCGATTAGGAAATGGGGAGATGCAGCGAGACCTGGGTGTCATGGTACACCAGTCATTGAAAGTAGGCATGCAGGTGCAGCAGGCAGTGAAGAAAGCGAATGGTATGTTAGCATTCATAGCAAAAGGATTTGAGTATAAGAGCAGGGAGGTTCTACTGCAGTTGTACAGGGTCTTGGTGAGACCACACCTGGAGTATTGCGTACAGTTTTGGTCACCAAATCTGAGGAAAGACATTCTTGCCATAGAGGGAGTACAGAGAAGGTTCACCAGACTGATTCCTGGGATGGCAGGACTTTCATATGAAGAAAGACTGGATAGACTCGGCTTGTGCTCGCTAGAATTTAGAAGATTGAGGGGGGATCTTATAGAAACTTACAAGATTCTTAAGGGGTTGGACAGGCTAGATGCAGGAAGATTGTTCCCGATGTTGGGGAAGTCCAGAACAAGGGGTCACAGTTTAAGGATAAGGGAGAAATCTTTTAGGACCGAGATGAGAAAAAAAAATTCACACGGAGAGTGGTGAATCTCTGGAATTCTCTGCCACAGAAGGTAGATGAGGCCAGTTCATTGGCTATATTTAAGAGGGAGTTAGATGTGACCCTTGTGGCTAAAGGGATCAGGGGGTATGGAGAGAAGGCAGGTACAGGATACTGAGTTGGATGATCAGCCATGATTATATTGAATGGCGGTGCAGGCTCGAAGGGCCGAATGGCCTACTCCTGCACCTATTGTCTATGTTTCTATGACTGTCATACGAGGAAAGATTGGAAAGACTGGGCTTGTATTCACTGGGATTTAGAAGGATGAGGGGATCTTAGAAACATATAAAATAATATAATGACTGGACACGCTATATAGAAACATAGAAAATAGGTGCAGGAGGAGGCCATTTGGCCCTTCGAGCCATCACCGCCATTCATTGTGATCAAGGCTGATCGTCCCCTATCAATAACCCGTGCCTGCCTTCTCCCCATTTCCCTTGAGTCCACTAACCCCTATTTTCTACGTTTCCGTGTATGTTAATTGGCTTCTGTACATTGTAAAAGTTGTCTCTAGTGCGTAGGATAGTGATAATAGGCTGGTCGGTGTGGGCCGAAGGGCCTGTTTCCAGGCGGTGTCTCTAAAGTCTAAATATGAGGTTATAGTGCGAGACCTTCACTTGCAGCCCGTGTTCAGTGAATCTCCCTGCTGGGATTTGGGAGCTGTTGTGCTAACGTTTGGGCACGGCTCCATCCAAGACCGCAAGAAATTGCAGCGAATTGTGGACGCAGCCCAGACCATCACACAAACCAACCTCCCTTCCATGGACTCCATCTACACCTCACGCTGCCTCGGCAAGGCCAGCAGCATCATCAAGGACCAGTCTCACCCCGGCCACTCCCTCTTCTCCCCTCTCCCATCGGGCAAGTGGTACAGAAGTGTGAAAACACCCACCTCCAGATGCAGGGACAGTTTCTCCCGGCTGTTATCAGGCAACTGAACCATCCTACCACAACCAGAAAGCGGTCCTGAACTACTATCTACCTCATTGGTGACCCTCGGACTATCCTCGATCGGACTTTACCTTGCACGTAACGTTATTCCCTTATCATGTATCTCTGTACATTGCGAATGGCTCAGTTGTAATCAATAGGTGCAAGAGTAGGCCATTCGGCCCTTCGAGCCAGCACCGCCATTCACTGTGATCATGGCTGATCATCCACAATCAGTATCACGTTCCTGCCTTCACCCCGTATCCCCTGACTCCGCTATCCTTAAGAGCCCTATCTAGCTCTCTCTTGAAAGCATCCAGAGAATTAGCCTCCACTGCCTTCTAAGGCAGAGACTTCCACAGATTCCAACGCTCTGGGTGAAAAAGTGTTTCCTCGTCTCCGTTCTAAATGGCTTTCCCCTTATTCTTAATCTGTGGCCCCTGGTTCTGGACTCCCCCAACATCGGGAACATGTTTCCTGCCTCTAGCGTGTTCATTCGCTTAATAATCTTATACGTTTCAATAAGAGCCCCTCTCATCCTAAACTCCAGAGTGTACAAGCCCGGCTGCTCCATTCTCTCAGCATACGACAGTCCCGCCATCCCGGGAATTAACCTTGTAAACCTACGCTGCACTCTCTCAACAGCAAGAATGTCCTTCCTCAAATTTGGAGACCAAAACTGCACACAATACTCCAGGTGTGGTCTCACTAGGGCCCTGTACAACTGTAGAAGGACCTCTTTGCTCCTATACTCAACTCCTCCTGTTATGAATCATGTATTGTCTTTCCGCTGGCTGGTTAGCACGTGACAAAAGCTTTTCAGTGTACCTTGGTACACGTGACAATAAACTAAACTAAATGTTTAAGGAAGTACTGCAGATGCTGGAAAAATCGAATGTAGACAAAATGCTGGAGAAACTCAGCGAGTGAGGCAGCATCTATGTGGAGAAATCATTGATGCTGCCTCACCCACTGAGTTTCTCCAGCATTTTTGTCTACCATAAACTGAACTAAAATATCTCCACAACCCTTGACTATGACTTTGAGTCAAACGGCACGGAAACAGGCCCTTCGGCCCAGCTCCATGCTGACCACAATGCCCCACCAACTCGTATTTGGCCCATATCTCTCTGGACCTTGGACGGACACAAAATGGCGGAGTAACTCGGTGGATCAGGCGGCATCTGTGGAATGAACTAACGTGAGCGTTTGCTCTGTGCTTCCTGCAGCCGGTGTTGCGGCATTGCGAGGAGTGCGTGGACGGAGTGCGGGAATGCGGGGACGTGGATGCAAACATGAACTGCTATGCTGCCGCCTCACCTCAGCACGTTGGCGTGGAGAGCAAGCTACAGAGCGGGGCCCCTGGCAACGTGCCCGGCCTGAACGGTGGCTGCCAAAGACAGCAAAGTGAAGCGGGAGCGCGAGGCAGGGAGCGCGGCGGCCACCGACAGATCACCGTCTCAGTCTGAGGTGAGGAGCTGCCCGCCCCGTTGCCACGGCACCCGACCCCTTCTCCCAACACATTCACCTCATTCCCACCCCCCTCGATGAGTATCAGTGGGAAACCCCCTCCTCCTTCTAAACCAGGGGTTGGCAACCTACGGCCCACGGGCCGCATCCGGCCCGCAACCCGAAATCATCCGGCCCCAAGGCGGGTTTTATTTTCAATTAGTTCTCGCGACCTGAGCACTACAGCCAGTCCCGGGGCACGCAGGTGACCTGAGCACTACAGCCAGTCCCAGGGCACGCAGGTGACCTGGGCACTACAGCCAGTCCTGGGGCACGCAGGTGACCTGAGCACTACAGCCAGTCCCAGGGCACGCAGGTGACCTGAGCACTACAGCCAGTCCCGGGGCACGCAGGTGACCTGGGAACTACAGCCAGTCCCGGGGCACGCAGGTGACCTGAGCACTACAGCCAGTCCTGGGGCACGCAGGTGACCTGGGCACTACAGCCAGTCCTGGGGCACGCAGGTGACCTGAGCACTACAGCCAGTCCTGGGGCACGCAGGTGACCTGGGAACTGCAGCCAGTCCCGGGGCACGCAGGTGACCTGAGCACTACAGCCAGTCCTGGGGCACGCAGGTGACCTGGGAACTGCAGCCAGTCCGGGGCACGCAGGTGACCTGGGAACTGCAGCACGCAGGTGACCTGAGCACTACAGCCAGTCCCGGGGCACGCAGGTGACCTGAGCACTACAGCCAGTCCCAGGGCACGCAGGTAACCTGAACACTACAGCCAGTCCTGGGGCACGCAGGTGACCTGGGAACTGCAGCATGCAGGTGACCTGAGCACTACAGCCAGTCCCAGGGCACGCAGGTGACCTGAACACTACAGCCAGTCCCGGGGCACGCAGGTGACCTGAACACTACAGCCAGTCCTGGGGCACGCAGGTGACCTGGGAACTGCAGCATGCAGGTGACCTGAGCACTACAGCCAGTCCCAGGGCACGCAGGTGACCTGAACACTACAGCCAGTCCTGGGGCACGCAGGTGACCTGAACACTACAGCCAGTCCCGGGGCACGCAGGTGACCTGAACACTACAGCCAGTCCCGGGGCACGCAGGTGACCTGGGCACTACAGCCAGTCCCCAGGGCACGCAGGTGACCTGAACACTACAGCCAGTCCTGGGGCACGCAGGTGACCTGAACACTACAGCCAGTCCCAGGGCACGCAGGTGACCTGGGAACTACAGCCAGTCCCGGGCACGCAGGTGACCTGGGCACTACAGCCAGTCCCGGGGCACGCAGGTGACCTGAACACTACAGCCAGTCCCGGGGCACGCAGGTGACCTGAACACTACAGCCAGTCCAGGGGCACGCAGGTGACCTGGGAACTACAGCCAGTCCTGGAAACTGCAAAAAACTAATTGAAAAACACGTGAAAACTATGTATTTTTGGGATGTATTATTACTAATATGTATTATTAGTATGTATTATTACTAATTGCTCATTTAGTATGTATTATTATTACCTCCATTTATTGACTATGGCGATAGATGTGGCCCGCCATCCGCTCACAGACATAGGCCCTGGCCCCTATGTAGAACAAGGTTGCCCACCCCTGTTCTAAACCATCGAGTACGGGTCGGCACGGTGGTGCAGCGGTAGAGTTGCTGCCTCACAGCGACAGACACCCGGGTTCCATCCTGACTACGGGTGCTGCCTGTACCTTCTCCCCGTGACCTGCGTGGGTTTTCTTCGAGATCTTCAGTTTCCTCCCAAACTCCAAAGACATACAGGTTTGTAGGATAATTGGCTTGGTATCATTGTAAATTTGTCCCAAGTGTGTGTAGGATAGTGTTAGTGTGCGGGGATCGCTGGTCGGCGCGTACTCGGTG
This sequence comes from Malacoraja senta, assembly GCA_038087875.1. Classification (NCBI taxonomy): domain Eukaryota; kingdom Metazoa; phylum Chordata; class Chondrichthyes; order Rajiformes; family Rajidae; genus Malacoraja; species Malacoraja senta. Next base: position 32,630 of record JAXLNO010002846.1, on the reverse strand, counting down.
GGCCGAAGGGCCTGTCTCTGCGCTGTATCTCTAAAGTAAATAACAGGCCCAGTTCAATGATTTTTGAGGAAGGATGTGCTGTCTCTGGATAGGGTCCAGAGGAGGTTTACAAGAATGATCCCAGGAATGAGAGATAGATCAGCCATGATTGAATGGAGGAATAGACTTGATGGGCCAAATGGCCTAATTCTGCTCCTATGACATGAACGAATTGCTGTCTTCACATTGGACATGGACATGGACATGACAATAGACAATAGGTGCAGGAGTAGGCCATTTGGCCCTTCGAGCCAGCACCGCCATTCAATGTGATCATGGCTGATCATCCCTAATCAGTACCCCATTCCTGCCTTCTCCCCATATCTTTAACTCTGTCCAGTTCTCTCTTGAAAGTATCAAGAGAACCAGCCTCCACCGCCCTCTGAGGCAGAGAATTCCACAGACTCACAGCTCTCTGTGAGACAAAGTATTTCCTCGTCTCCGTTCTAAATGGCTTACCCCATTTTCTTAAACTGTGGCCCCTGGTTCTGGACTCCCCCGACATTGGGAACATGTTTCCTGCCTCTAGCGTGTCCAAACCCTTAATAATCTTATATGTTTCAGTGAGATATCCTCTCATCCTTCTAAACTCCAGAGTATACAAGCCCGGCCGCTCCATTCTCTCAGCATATGACAGTCCCGCCATCCCGGGAATTAACCTTGTAAACCTACGCTGCACTCCCTCAATAGCAAGAATGTCCTTCCTCAATTAGGAGACCAAAACTGCACACAATACTCCTAGTGTGGTCTCACTAAGGCCCTATACAACTGCAGAAGGACTTCTTTGCTCCCATACTCGACTCCTCTTGTTATGAAGGCCAACATGCCATTCGCTTTCTTCACTGCCTGCTGTACCTACATGCTTACTTTCATTGACCGATGAACAAGGACATAGAAACATAGAAAATAGGTGCAGGAGTAGGCCATTCGGCCCTTCGAGCCATTCAATATGATCATGGCTGATCATCCAACTCAGTATCCTGTACCTGCCTTCTCTCCATACCCCCTGATCCCTTTAGCCAAAAGGGCCACATCTAACTCCCTCTTAAATATAGCCAATGAACTGGCCTCAACTACTTTCTGTGTCAGAGAATTCCACAGATTTACCACTCTCTGTGTGAGAATTTTTTTTCTCATCTCGGTCCTAAAAGATTTTCCCCTTATCCTTTAACTGTGACCCCTTGTTCTGGACTTCCCCAACATCGGGAACAATCTTCCTGCATCTAGCCTGTCCAACCCTTAAGAATTTTGTAAGTTTCTATAAGATCCCCCCTCAATCTTCTAAATTCTAGCGAGTAGAAGCCGAGGACCCCCAGATCCCGTCGTACTTCCCCTTTTCCCAACTTGACTCCATTTAGATAATAATCTGCCTTCCTGTTTTTGCCACCAAAGTGGATAATTTATCCACATTAAACTCCATCTGCTGTGCATCTGCCCACTCCCCCAACCTGTCCAAGTCACCCTGCATTCTCATAGCATCCACCTCACAGTTCACACTGCCACCCAGCTTGGTGTCATCTGCAAGTTTGGTAATGTTTCATGGTTGAAGGTTGCTTTGCCCTGGCCATGTGTGTTGTGGTGAGGGAGAGTGCTGGGGTCCACGCTGGGAGGACAGATCAATGCTGCTTCACTCTGCATCTTCCCCCCACACACACACACACACAGGATGAATGGGACATGTCCAGCTCCTTTGTGTCAAAGGCTGCCAACCAGATCAAACGGAAACTGAACATCAAACCCAAAGCTGAGAGGAAGGAGATTGAGAAGAAGAAAGCTGAGAAGAAACCGGAGGTAAGGAGTATGTTCAGCCTGGCTGGCCTTGCCCCTCATATGTCAATGGTATCCATATTGTCACGTCCACCAGGGTACAGGCAAATACATTGTCTGCATACAAAGGTCGACAGAAATGCTGGCGAAACTCAGTGGCTGAGGCAGCATCTATGGAGCGAAGGAATAGGCGACGTTTTGGGTTGAGACCCTTCAGACTGATGTGGGGGGTGGGGGGGGCGGGAAGAGGAAAGGAAGAGGCGGAGGCAGTGGGCTGTGGGAGAGCTGGGGAGGGAGGGAGGGAGAGAGCTCAGCGAGTCTACCACCTCTCCATTTCTTCAAGGGGAGAGAATCCAGAAAGGAGAGGTTTCAAAGAAAGGGACTTGAGAGAGCCGGTGCGCAGCTCGCAAAAAGTGAATCTGCAAGTTGAATCGGTGGAGATGAAGCCTCTTGCTGGGTGGGTCCTGACCCGAGACCACAAGGCAAATTCAATGCCAGCATTTAGATCAGGAGCACTGCAATACAAAGGCAGAGGTGTGATGCTGAGGTTCCACAAGGCGCTGGTCAGGCTGCATTTGGAATATTGGGAGCAAATTTGGGCCCAATCCCTGAGGAAGGATGTGCTGGCTCTGGAGAGGGCCCAGAGGAGGTTTACAAGAATGATCCCGGGAATCAACTAACGGGGCTAATGGAATCGAGGGATATGGGGAGAAAGTAGGAACGGGGTAGTGATTGGGGATGATCAGCCAGATTCAGATTCAATCTTTATTGTCATTGTGCAGTGTACAGTACAGAGCCAGCGAGATGCAGTTAGCATCTCACCCAGAAGAGCGAACATAGAATAACATAGAACATAGAGCAGTAATATATATATATATATATATATATATGCACTACAGTAGCAGTAGTGCAATTTTGCTGGGGGAAGGAGTGTCCGGGGGGGGGGGAGGTGATTGGCAGTCACCGAGGTACAGTGTTGAGTAGAGTAACAGCCGCAGGGAAGAAGCTGTTCCTGGACCTGCTGGTCCGACAACGGAGAGACCTGTAGCGCCTCCCGGATGGGAGGAGGGTAAACAGTCTGTGGTTGGGGTGAGAGCAGTCCATGACGATGCTGAGCGCCCTTCGCAGACATCGCTTGCTTTGGACAGACTCAATGGAGGGGAGTGAGGAACCGGTGATGCGTTGGGCAGTTTCCATGATCACCTTGAATGGCGGTGCTGGCTCGAAGGGCCCGAATGGCCTTCTCCTGCACCTATTGTCTATGTTTCTATGAATGAGTGGGTTAAGCTATGATGAGCGTTTTGTTGGCACTGGGCCTGTACTTGCTGGAGTTTAGAAGGTTAAGGGGGGAACGTTCAGAATACTGAAAGGCTTGGATAGAGTGGATGTGAAGAGGATGTTTCCACTGGTGGGAGAGTCTAGGACCAGAGGTCACAGCCTCAGAATTAGACGGCGCTCTTTTAGACAATGGACAATTGGTGCAGGAGTAGTACCCCCTTCCTACCTCCTCCCCATATCCCCTGACGGAGATAAACAAATTCTTGATTAGAACGGGTGTCCAGGGTTACGGGGAGAAGGCAGGAAAATAGGATTAGGAGGCAGAGATCAACCATAGAAACATAGAAAATAGGTGCAGGAAGAGGCCATTCGGCCATTCGAGCCAGCACCGCCATTCATTGTGATCATGGCTGATCGTCCCCAATCAATAACCCGTCCCTGCCTTCTCCCCATATCCCTTGACTCCACTAGCCCCTAGAGCTCTATCTAACTCTCTCTTAAATCCATCCAGTGATTTGGCCTCCACTGCCCTCTGTGGCAGGGAATTCCACAGATTCACAACTCTCTGGGTGAAAAAGTTTTTTCTCACCTCAGTCTTAAATGACCTCCCCTTTATTCTAAGACTGTGGCCCCTGGTTCTGGACTCGCCCAACATTGGGAACATTGTTCCTGCATCTAGCTTGTCCAGTCCTTTTATAATTTTATATGTTTCTATAAGACTTCCCCTCATCCTTCTAAACTCCAGTGACTAGTCTTTTGAATGAATGGGTTGAATGGCGGAGTGGAATCGATGGGCCGAATGGCCTAATTCTACTCCAATCACTTGTGGACTTGCGTAAGCACACAGGCGCCCTGGTCAGTGTAGTATGTACGGACCAGCCCACTGAGTCCATATACTGGAGGAGGCACTATGGTGTCCTTTTACAGTCCCAGTTGTCCACAAAGGCCCATTGCAGCCGTCACCTCCATTCCAGTCCTCCCGCCAACCGTTGTCCCTCACCACGCCCGGCCCTCTTCACCCTCATCCCCAGGGGTGCCCTCCTGCAACCGACCCCGGGGGGCGGGGAACGTAAGACCACCCCTCGGGTTCCTCCCACGGGGCCCTTTGTCCAGCGTCCGTCACCCCCGTGTCCCTCCACCCCCCTCTCACATTCCAGATCCACAGGGCGGGGAGGGGCCGGGCTGGGCCGGGCCGGGCCGGGCGGCAACTCTCTGGGGCCCTTCCGCTTCCGTCACCTATCCATGTTGTCCACAGATGCTGCCTGACCCGCTGAGTTACTCCGGCACTCTGTGAAACGTCACCTATCCATGTTCCGGCAGCATCTATGGAGCGAAGGAAATAGGCAACGTTTCGGCCCGAAACCCTTCCGGGTTTCGGCCCGAAACGTTGCCTATTTCCTTCAGTGTTTCGGCCCGAAAGGTTGCCCATTTCCTTCGCTCCACAGATGCTGCCTGACCCGCTGAGTTACTCCAGCACTCTGTGAAACGTCACCTATCCATGTTCTCCACAGATGCTGCCTGACCCACCCGCTGAGTTACTCCAACACTCTGTGAAACGTCACCTATCCATGTTCTCCACAGATGCTGCCTGACCCGCTGAGTTACTCCAGCACTCTGTGAAACGTCACCTATCCATGTTCTCCACAGATGCTGCCTGACCCGCTGAGTTACTCCAGCACTCTGTGAAACGTCACCTACCCATGTCTTGGACTTTACGCCTTGTTTATTGAGAGAGGTTTTCCAAGGGTGTTGGTTTCTTCTTGTCACATCTACCAAGATCAAGTGAAAACGCTGTGTGCCAGTCAGTCTGGTCATACTGCAGATGAGTACGCCCATGCTGACAGCTGTGGAGGCCAAGTCAGTGGATATTTTTAAGACAGAGACAGATAGATTCTTGATTAGTACGGGTGTCGGGGGTTATGGGGAGAAGGCAGGAGAAAGGGGTGAGGAGAGTGAGATAGATCAGCCATGATTGAATGGTGGAGTAGGCTTGATGGGCCGAATGGTCTAAATCTGCTCCTGTGGCATGACCTGATCACTTGCCCCAGCCCCAGCTTCCTGTGCCTTCAATGCCTTTCGCACTGGACACATAAATGGGTCGGAAAAAGATGGGCCAAATCGCCTAATTCTGCTCCTATAAGAGTTGTTGGTGAGCTGCCGAACTTCTTAAGCCTTGGAAGGAAGTTTTTGGCCATTGCTTTAACATAGGCAACGTTTCCAGATCTTTTGTCTACCTATTTCCTTCGCTCCATAGATGCTGCTGCACCCACTGAGTTTCTCCAGCACTTTTGTCTACCTTCGATTTTCCAGCATCTGCAGTTCCTCCTTCAACGCTTTGACATAGGTGGTCCCAGAGAAGGTGCTGGTGATATTTGAGGCGCTGCCGGGCTGTGGTGCGGGCAGTGTGTTTTGGTAAATGGGGAGACGGTATATTCATTACTGTTGTCTTTCCGTTTGCCAGCATCCTGTGGATTCAACGGCATTGAATGACAAGATCCTGGAATTGGCAGGTAAGCAGGAATGTGTTTTGCAATCTGGTAATGTGGATATATTTAGATTTATTACTGTCACCTGTACCGAGGTACAGTGAACAGCTTTGTTCTGCATGCTGTCCAACAGATCAGATAATACTCGACATAGATACAATCGTCAAACTCCAGTCCAATAGGTAGAGCAAAGGGGAAGATACAGAGTGTAGAATATAGTTCTCAGCATTGTAGCGCATCAGTTCCACAGACAAAGTCCAATGTCCACAATGGGGTTGAGGTGAATCGGACAGTACCCTAGCTTATGGAAGGGCCGTTCAGAAGCCTGATAACAGAGGGGAAGAAGCTGTTCCTGAGTCTGGTGGTGCGGGCTTTCAAGCTTCTGTACCTTCTGCCGGACGGGAGCGGGGAGAAGAAGGAATGACCGGGGTGGGACAAGCCTTTGATGATGTCGGCTGCTTTCCCGAGGCAGCGTGAAGTGTAGATGGAGTCGATGGTGGGGAGTGTGGTGTGTGTGGGACTGGGCTACATCTACAATGGTGCGGAGTGTGGTGTGTGTGTGATGGACTGGGCTCCATCTACAATGGGGAGTGTGGTGTGTGTGTGGGACTGGGCTCCATCTACAATGGTGGGGAGTGTGGTGTGTGTGGGACTGGGCTCCATCTACAATGGGGAGTGTGGTGTGTGTGTGACTGGGCTCCATCTACAATGGTGGGGAGTGTGGTGTGTGTGTGACTGGGCTCCATCTACAATGGTGGGGAGTGTGGTGTGTGTGTGACTGGGCTCCATCTACAATGGTGGGGAGTGTGGTGTGTGGGACTGGGCTCCATCTACAATGGGGAGTGTGGGGTGTGTGTGGGACTGGGCTCCATCTACAATGGGGAGTGTGGGGTGTGTGTGCAACTGGGCTCCATCTACAATGGGGAGTGTGGTGTGTGTGGGACTGGGCTCCATCTACAATGGGGAGTGTGGTGTGTGTGGGACTGGGCTCCATCTACAATGGTGGGGAGTGTGGTGTGTGTGTGGGACTGGGCTCCATCTGCAATGGGGAGTGTGGTGTGTGTGGGACTGGGCTCCATCTACAATGGTGGGGAGTGTGGTGTGTGTGGGACTGGGCTCCATCTACAATGGGGAGTGTGGTGTGTGTGGGACTGGGCTCCATCTACAATGGTGGGGAGTGTGTATTTTGTTCTTTCAGACAATTCCTTGATGTGTGTTGTATATGTCTAGGGCCTTACTACCCAACCCCATGCCTGCACCGTTCTGACGTGCTGGGCAGGTAACACAGCCTCGCTATTAACAGCAGTCTACACAGGCAAAGTAGCTAACTGCTCTAACCGTCTCGTTATAGGGCGGTGGGAGAAGGGAGAAGAATCATCAGGCATTCAGTGGATCGGGGAGGAAAAGCAGGAGATGCATGCAATTATGCTGGGTAAAGCTTGGAACACCCGTTTAGTTAGACAATAGACAATAGGTGCAGGAGTAGGCCATTCGGCCCTTCGAGCCAGCACCGCCATTCAATGTGATCACGGCTGATCATCCCCAATCAGTACCCCGTTTCTGCCTTCTCCCCATATTCTCCCCAGCAGTCTGAAGAAGGGTTTTGGCCCGAAACGTTGCCTATTTCCTTCGCTCCTTAGATGCTGCCGCACCCGCTGAGTTTCTCCAGCATTTTTGTCTACCTTCTCCCCATATCCCCTGACTCCGCTATCTTTAAGAGCCCTATCTAGCTCTCTCTTGAAAGTATCCAGAGAACCGGCCTCCACAGACTCACCCCTCTCTGGGTGAGAACGTTTTTCCTCGTCTCCGTTCTAAATGGCTTACCCCTTATTCATAAACTGTGGCCCCTGGTTCTGGACTCCCCCAACATCGGGAACATGTTTCCTGCCTCTAGCGTGTCCAAACCCTTAATAATCATATATGTTTCAATAAGATCCCCTCTCATCCTAAACTCCAGGCTATACAAGCCCAGCTGCTCCATTCTATCAACATATGACAGTCCCGCCATCCTGGGAATTAACCTTGTGAACCTACGCTGCACTCCCTCAATAGCAAGAATGTCCTTCCTTCAAATTTGGAGACCAAAACTGCACACAATACTCCAGGTGTGGTCTCACTAGGGCCCTGTACAACTGCAGAAGGACCTCTTTGCTCGTACACTCAACTCCTCTTGTTATGAAGACCAACATGACATTAGTCTAGTTTAGAGATACAGCACGGAAACAGGCCCTTCGGCCCACCGTGTCCGTGCTGACCAGCGATCCCTGCTCACTAACACTACCCTACACACACTAGGGACAATGTTACACATACACAAAGACAATTAACCTGCATGACTTTGTAGTGTGGGTGGAAACCGAAGATCTGGGAGAAAACCCACGCAGGTCATTGGGAGAAGGTGCAAACTCCGTACAGACAGCGCCCGCAGTCGGGATGGAACCCGGGTCTCTGGCGCTGTGAGGCATCGACTCTACCGCTGAGCCACCGTGACCTGGGTTGTCAGTGTATGAGGTGAAGTGACTGGGCGGCAGACTTGTGTGCCGAGTGAATTAGGCAGCAAGATATGGAGATGACTGAGATCCTGTACACGTGTGGCCCCAGGGTGAACCCAGAGCAATGGGATCAACAACCAGAGGGTTAGGGTGGGAGGGGGAAATAGTGGGCAAACGTTTCCACACACAGGGTGGGTGTATGGCTCATCTTGCCACAGGAGCTACTTCAGGCTGGGACTATTTTGGCATTTAAAAGACATTTGGTCAAGTCAAGTCAAGTCAAGTCAAGAGAGTTTATTGTCATGTGTCCCTGGTAGGACAATGAAATTCTTGCTTTGCTTGAGCACAACAGAACATAGTAGGCATTTACTACAAGGCATTCTATAAATATATACACAATGGTCAATATACTGATAAAGTGCAAATAACAGTATTGGCTAATAAAGTTCAGTGTTATGTCCGAGCCAGGTTTAATAGCCTGATGGCTGTGGGGAAGTAGCTATTCCTGAACCTGGTCGTTGCAGTCTTCAGGCTCCTGTACCTTCTACCTGAAGGTAGTAGGGAGATGAGTGTGTGGCCAGGATGGTGTGGGTCCTTGATGATGCTGCCAGCCATTTTGAGGCAGCGACTGCGATAGATCCCCTCGATGGAAGGAGGTCAGAGCCGATGATGGACTGGGCAGTGTTTACTACTTTTTGTAGGTACATGGATAGGAAAGGTTCAGAGGGATATGGACCAAATGTGGGTAAATGGGACTGGCCTAGATGGGGCATCTTTGTGGCATGGACCAGTTGGGCCGAAGGGCCTGGTTCCGTGCTGTGTGACTCTGACTGAAGTACAAGAGAACTAGGGGGGGGGGGAGATGCGGGGAGAGAAAGTGGGGGGGGGGGGGGGGGGAGAGAGAGAGTGAGGGTGGGGGGGGGGTGGAGAGTGCGAGGGCGATGTGAAGGATGTTACCACTAGTGGGAGAGTCTCGGACCAGAGGGCGCATCCTTTAGGAAGGAGATGAGGAGGAATTTCTTTAGTCAGAGGGTGGTGAATCTGTGGAATTCATTGCCACAGACGGCTGTGGAGGCCAAGTCAATGGATATTTTTACGGCAGAGATTGACAGATTCTCAGTTGGAACGGGTGTCAGGGGTTATGGGGAGAAGGCAGGAGAATGGGGTTAGGAGGGAGAGATAGATCAGTTACGATTGAATAGCGGAGTAGATTTCTGGGCAAACGGCTTAATTCTGCTCCTATCACTTATGGGCTTGTGTATTATCTTTCCGTTGACTGGTTAGTTTAGTTTAGTGATAGTGTGTGGAAACAGGCCTTTCAGCCCATCGAGTCTCCTCTGACCAGCGATCCCCGCACACTAACAACACCCTACACACACTGGGGACAATTTACATTTATACCAAGCTAATTAACCTACAAACCTGCACGTCTTTGGAGTGTGGGGTGAAGCCGGAGGTCTCGGAGAAACCCCACGCAGGGAGATCGTACAAACTGCGTACAGTCCGTATCTGTAGTCAGGATGGAACCCAGGACTCTGGCGCTGTGAGGCAGCAACTCTACCGCTAAGCCTCAGTCTTGCCCCGGATAGCACGCAACAGAAGCTTTTCACTGGACCTCGGTACAGGGGACATTAAACTACACTCAACTCATTGTCTCCCTCAGTACAGGGTAACAGTATGGCCAACACAGGGCGCTATGAAGATGCAGTGGCTTTCTTCACAGAAGCAATTAAATACGATCCCAAGGAATACAGGTGAGTGTGTGTACCCAGTGTGGCTGGTCAGCGATCGGGTGGGTGGGCTCTGGGACTCTGGGTGTCACCGTAAGGAGTTTAGAGGCAGGCTGACGTGATGAAGAGCAGGCACAAAATGACAGTAGACAATAGGTGCAGGAGTAGGCCATTCGGCCCTTCGAGCCAGCACCGCCATTCAATGTGATCATGGCTGATCATCCCCAATCGGTACCCCGTTCCTGCCTTCTCCCCATATCCCCTGACTCCGCTATTTTTAAGAGCCCTATCTAGCTCTCTCTTGAAAGTATCCAGAGAACTGCCTCCACCGCCCTCTGAGGCAGAGAATTCCACAGACTCACAACTCTCTGTGAGAAAAAGTGTTTCCTCGTCTCCGTTCTAAATGGCTTACTCCTTATTCTTAAACTGTGGCCCCTGGTTCTGGACTCCCCCAACATCGGGAACATGTTTCCTGCCTCTAGCGTGTCCAAACCCTTAACAATCTTATATGTTTCAATGAGATGCCCTCTCATCCTTCTAAATTCTAGAGTATACAATGCAGGAGTAACTCAGCAGGTCAGGCAGCATCTCTGAGAGAAGGAATAGGTGACATTTCGGGTCGGGACCCTTCTTCAGTCTGAGAGTCGGGGGAGAGGGAGACGCAGAGATATGGAAGGGTAAGATGTGAAAACGAGATATCAAAGGGGACAAAGTTCAAGGAGGATGTAGAGTAGATCATTGTTAGCTGGGGGAGATGACAACGGGGCATAGAAAGAGAATATTTAATCAGGGGACAGTGAAGCTAGTCGGAGAACTAGGATGGGGGAGGGACATGGAGAGAGGGAAGGCAAGGGTTACTTAAAGACCGAGAAATCAATATTCATACCGAAGATGGACACAAAAAGCTGGAGTAATTCAGTGGGTCAAACAGCATCTCGGGAGACTCACCGACTCACCACTCTCTGTGAGATAAAGTGTTTCCTTGTCTCCATTCTAAATGGCTTACCCCTTATTCTTAAACTGTGGCCCCTGGTTCTGGACTCCCCCAACATGGGGAACATGTTTCCTGCCTCTAGCGTGTCCAAACCCTTAACAATCTTATATGTTTCAATAAGATACCCTCTCATCCTTCTAAACTCCAGAGTGTACAAGCCCAGCCGCTCCATTCTTTCAGCATTTGACAGTCCCCACCATCCCGGGAATTAACCTTGTAAACCTACGCTGCACTCCCTCAATAGCAAGAATGTCCTTCCTCAAATTAGGGGACCAAAACTGCACACAATACTCCAGGTGTGGTCTCACTAGGGCCCTGTACAACTGCAGAAGGACCTCTTTGCTCCTATATTCGACTCCTCTTGTTATGAAGACCAACATGCCATTGGCTTTCTTCACTGCCTGCTGTACCTGCATGCTTACTTTCACAACTGGCGGATCAGGTAGGGTCAGGCGGGCTGAGCCAAGGTGTTCAGCGGAACGACCGCCCAGTCTACGTTTGTTCTCGGCGATGTATAAGAGCGCACATCGCTCAGTTCGCCTGGCCCTGCCTATCTCCGCGAGGGTGGCGAGCGGCTGCTCGTGGACTCACCACGTTGATGCTCGTGGATGCTGGGCCACAGTTTAACTTTTACCAAAATAATTTAAAATCAATTATTTACAAAAATGATATGTACAATACAAACCAACCCACCACCGTGATACAAAGTAAAACAAATATTCTTCGATTCTAGATATTAAATCACAAATCCCCATCCTTATTGACGATGCACTCCACTCCCCGTGGTGCCCAGCGGTCCCGGAACTCCCCCAGGGTGCCCGTGGACAGTGCGTAGTTCCTCTCTAATGCCACCCGGGCGCGGACGTAACCCCGGAAAAGGGGCAGGCAGCCGGCTCGGGCAGAGCCCTCTTCCGCCTGGCGCCGTGACTCGCGGATGGCCAGCTTGGCCAGGCCCAGTTGCAAGCCAACCAGGACATTGGCCCGACCCTCTCCCCTCCGCACAGGGGAGTGTCCAAAGATGAGGGTGGTGGGTGTGAAGTGTAGCCAGAAGGCAAGGAGCAGCCCCTTTAGAATCAGAATCACACTTTATTCGCCAAGTATGTTTTGCAACATACGAGGAATTTGATTGGCCAGGTCAGTCATACAATTAAAAGCAACAAATCACTCAAAGACACATTTTAACATGAACATCCACCACAGTGACTCCTCCACATTCCTCACTGTGATGGAAGGCGAAATAAAGTTGAAGTCCTTCCTTTTGTTCTTCCTCGGTCAGGGGCCTCGAGCCCCCCGTTGACGGGACGATCTTGACTCCCGTAGCCGGCGGCGTTCGGGCCTCCGAGTCGAGGCGTTCAGCTCCTGCATCGGGGGGGATGTCAGCTCCCCCGTGCCGGGCGATCGAACCTCACGTCGGGGCTGGTCGAACCTTCCGCGACGTTGGAGCTCCTGACTCGGCCTCTCCCGAGACTGCGAGCCCTTGATGGTGATTCCGCGGTGGTCACGGTGGGAGCGATCCCAGGCAAGGGATCCGCTCCGATGTAAGTCCGCGCCCCGCGGTGGGGCTCACGACAGTCCAAGGCGGCTCCCAGCTCCAGCGATGGTAGGCCGCAGAGCCCGGAGAATGTGATCCGAAAATGAATCACACCTCCGGGAAGGTAGGAACTTGAAAAAAAGTTTCCCCCCGATCCTCCCCAACCTCCCCCCCACATAAAACAAACCAAAGTACATTAAAACAAACTCTTAACAGATGCTAAAAATAACAAAAGGTGAAAAAACGAACGGACTGCCGGCAGGGCTGCCATGTCCTCGGTGCCCCTGGTGGTCTTTGCTTAGATAGTGGAACAGGGGCTGCAGCCTCACACACTCCATGTACATGTGGGACACGGACTCTTCCAGCCCGCAGCAGTGGCAGGCGGCTGGCGAGTCTGTGAACCGCGAGAGAAACAGGTTGCACGGGACTTGTCGGCGCAGTTTGGGAGGGTCAGCCTTCACCCTCCACTGACCCATCAACGTTGTGTGGAGATCAGAGTGCTGGAATAACAACGGCTCAGGAACACAATTGGACAGGCAGTGCTTCACACAGCTCTGTGGGTCCGGGTCCTTCAAGCACAGAGGTTGTAGGTGAAGGGGAAAAGATTTAATCGCAATCTGAGGGGTAACATTTTCACACAGAGGGTGGTGGGTGTATGGAACAAGCTGGCAGAGGAGGTAGTTGAGGCTGGGCCTGTCCCATTGTTTAAGAAACAGTTAGACAGGTACATGGATAGGACAGGTTTGGAGGGATATGGACCAAACGCTGGCAGGTGGGACTCATATAATAATAATACTAATATCTTTTATTGTCATTGCACATAGGTGCAACGAGATTTGCTACGCAGCTTCCATCTGATAGTCATAACTTAAACAACTAATACAATTTAGATACCCCGAGAAACATGATTTATAAAAAAGAACAGTAAAACAGTCTAAAGTGCAAATATGTCTGTGCCGGTCGATGTGCAACGTGAATACAGTTCATGGGGGGGGGGGGTCACTCAGGGCCGGTTCAGAGCAACGATAGCTCTGGGGATGAAGCTGTTCCTGAGTCTGGAGGTGTGGGCATAGAAGGCCTTGTAACGTCTGCCGGAAGGTAGGAGTTCGAACGGACTATTACAAGGGTGTGAGGAGTCTTTGTGGATGCTGACGGCCTTCCTGAGGCACCGTGTATTGTAGATACCCTCCAAGGCTGGTAGCTGTGTCCCAATCATCTTCTGCGCCCTGTGGACGACGCGCTGAAGAGCTCTCCTCTCCGCCTCTGTGGCTGGGACATGTTGGCTGGTGTGGGCAAGTTGGCCAAAGGGCCTGTTTTCACACTGTATCAATGTATAACACAGATGCTGTCTGACCTGCTAAGTTGAGTTTAAGGATACAGTATAGAAACAGGTCCTTTGGCTTCCCTCTCCCTCTCCCCCTCCCCCTTCCCCCTCTCCCTCCCCCTCCCCCTCCCTCTGTGTGTGTGTGTGTGTGTCCGTGTCTCTGACCCCGGGGAGTGTGTGGAGCGGTGTAGAGGGGGCTTCGCTGTGTGTGTGTCCGTGTCTCTGACCCCGGTGGGTGCGTGTGTACGGTGTAGAGGGGGCTTCGCTGTGTGTGTGTGTGTCCGTGTCTCTGACCCCGGTGTGTACGGTGTACAGGGGGCTTCACTCTGCCAGGCTCTCTCCTGATGTCCCGTGATATATGTGTCCTGCAGGCTGTTTGGAACCGCTCCTACTGCTACGAGAGGCTGCAACAGTACAGCCGGGCCCTGAGTGATGCTCACACTGCACTCACCCTCAACCCATCCTGGCCCAAGGGCTACTTCAGGAAAGGCAGGGCACTGGCTGGGGTTAAGGTACGACACCTCTCTCATTCACACTGTGGACGGCTCGATTGTAATCATGTATTGTCTTTCCGCTGACTGGATAGCACGCAACAAAAGCTTTTCACTGTACCTCAGTACACGTGACAATAAACTGAATTGAACTGGGCTTTTTCTCCGTATCTGACACCCTTTTGTCCCTTTTCACCCCCAGCTTTGGATAGAGTGGATGTGGAGAGGATGTTTCCACTAGTGGGAGAGTCTTGGACTAGAGGTCACAGCCTCAGAATTAAAGGACAGTCCTTTAGGAAGGAGATGAGAAGGAACTTCTTTAGTCAGAGGGTGATGAATCTGTGGGATTCTTTGCCACAGAAGGCTGTGGAGGCCACAAGTCAGTGGATATTTTAAGGCAAAGATAAATAGATTATGGATTTATTGATTATTGATGGGAAGAAGGCAGGACAATGGGGTTGGGAGGGAGAGATAGATCAGCCATGATTGAATGGCGGAGTAGACTTGATGGGCCGAATGGCTAATTCTGTTCCTGTCTGTTATGACCTTATGACAGACAGGACCCAGTGTGGGGAGCACGCCATGAAGGGGGGGTGGGGGAGGGGGGGGAAGGGCGAAACATTGTCGCGCCCTTTATGTGGCCACTCTTTGTATACCTTGGGTGTACCAAACAAAGAATATCACTGTGACTGAAGTGTCCGTTCATTATCCGTCCTTTTACAGTCCCACAGCACACAAACTTCGGCCCAATGCTGCCCAACATGCCTCATCTACGCTAGTATCGTTTGCGTGCCTCGGGTCCAGCTTTCGTGAGAGTTTTGGGCAAGCTGCAGAGAGGATCTTGCCAGGACTGATGATGATCAGCCATGATCACATTGAATGGCGCTGCTGGCTCGAAGGGCCGAATGGCCTACTCCGGCACCCATTGTCTATTGACTCAAGGCCTGAGCTACAGGGAGAGGTTGAGCAGGCTGGGTCTCTATTCCATGGAGCGCAGGAGGATGAGGGGTGATCTTATAGAGGTGTATAAAATCATGAGAGGAATAGATCGGGTAGATGGACAGAGTCTCTTGCCCAGAGTAGGGGAATCGAGGACCAGAGGATAAGGAGAGGGGGGGGGGGGGTGGGGAGAATATTTAATAGGAATCTGAGGGGTAACTTTTTCACACAAAGGGTGGTGGGTGTATGGAACAAGCTGCCAGAGGAGGTAGTTGAGGCTGGGACTATCACATTTATTAGATGTTTGGACGGCTAAATGGGCAGGAAAGGTTTAGAGGACTATTGGCCAAATGATGGCAAATGGGTCTATCTTAGATGGGGCATGTTGGTCAGCATGGACTGGTTGGGCAGAAGGGCCTGTTTTTACACTGTGATTGTATTAACTTAAACTTCTGATGCAGTGGTCTTGTGTATTTGTTGATGGACACGAATGCTGGAGTGACTCAGCGGGTCAGGCAGCATCTCTAGAGAAAAAGAGTGGGTGACGTTTTGGGTCGAGACCCGTCCGAAAGAGGGTCTTGACTCGAAACGTCACCCGTTCCTTCTCTCCAGAGATGCTGCCTGACCCGCTGAGTTACTCCAGCAGTTAGTGTCTGTGTCTGCACCTGCAGTGCCTTCCCACACGCTGTGTATTAGTTGTGTGGGATCCCTGGCTGTGTCCGAGCTGTGGTCCACCCATTCCAGCATTCATAGAAACATAGACAATAGGTGCAGGACTAGGCCATTCGGCCCTTCGAGCCAGCACCGCCATTCATTGTGACCATGGCTGATCGTCCCCTATCAATAACCCGTGCCTGCCTTCTCCCCATATCCCTTGACTCCACTAGCCCCTAGAGCTCTATCTAACTTTCTCTTAAATCCATCCAGTGACTTGGCCTCCACTGCCCTCTGTGGCAGGGAATTCCACAGATTCACAACTCTCTGGGTGAAGTATTTTCTCACCTCAGTATTAAATGGCCTCCCCTTTATTCTAAGACTGTGGCCCCTGGTTCTGGACTCGCCCAACATTGGGAACATTTTTCCTGCATCTAGCTTGTCCAGTCCTTTTATAATTTTATATGTTTCTATAAGATCTCCCCTCATCCTTCTAAACTCCAGTGAATACAAGCCTAGTCTTTTCAATCTTTCCTCATATGACAGTCCCGCCATCCCAGGGATCAATCTCGTGAACCTACGCTGCACTGCCTCAATCACAAGGATGTCCTTCCTCAAATTAGGAGACCAAAACTGTACACAATACTCCAGATGTGGTCTCACCAGAGCCCTATACAACTGCAGAAGAACCTCTTTACTCCTATTGTTATGAATTCACTGTGATCATGGCTGATCATCCACAATCATTACCCCGTTCCTGCCTTCTCCCCATATCCCATGACTCCACTATCGTTAAGGGCTCAATCTAAAAGCCCTGTCCCACGGTACGAGTTCATTCCAAGAGCTCTCCCGAGTTTAAAAAAAATCAAACTCGTCGTAAGCACGGAGAATGAACGTAGCAGTTACGTCGGAGCTCGGGGACGTCTCTTAGCGGCTCGTAACACTAACGGCAGGTACTCGGGAAGACCCGTGAAGATTTTTCAACATGTTGAAAAATGTCCATGAGAACTGACGAGCGGCCATTACCGTAAATCTCCGAGTTTGAATCGGGGCAAACTCGGGAGAGCCCTTGGAATGAACTCGTACCGTGGGACATACTCTCTTGAAAGAACGGGCCTCCACGCCCTCTGAGGCAGAGAATTCCACAGACTCACAACTCTCTGTGTGAAAAAGTGTCTCCTCGTCTCCGTTCTAAATGGCTTACCCCTTTTTATTGAACTGTTCCCACACAGAAATACGCGGAGGCCATCGAGGCGTTTCAGCAGGTGCTGGCGATCGACAACTCCTGTGATGATGCTGAGTTTGAGCTGCTGCAGATCCAGATCAAGCTCATGATGGTGGGTGTTGGTGGGGAGTGGGGGCTAGCACAACACGCAAACAGGCCCTTTGGCCCAACGAACAACGAGGGACCCGGTGTGGGGGGGACCGCTGAGAAAACAAAGGGGGGGGCCCAACTTGTGGGGGGGGCACTGAGAACCAAGGGGCCATTGTAGAACATTTTGTCTATGCCTTATACATGGCGACTCTCTCATATGTTGTACATGCAAAACTAAAACACTGCGACATGACAATAGACAATAGGTGCAGGAGTAGGCCACTCGGCCCTTCGAGCCTGCATCACCATTCAATAGACAATAGGTGCAGGAGTTGGCCACTCGGCCCTTCGAGCCTGCATCACCATTCAATAGACAATAGGTGCAGGAGTAGGCCATTCGGCCCTACGAGCTAGCATCACCATTCAATAGACAATAGGTGCAGGAGTAGGCCATTCGGCCCTTTGAGCCAGCACGGCCATTCAATGTGATCATGGCTGATCATCCCCAATCAGTACCCCGTTCCTGCCTTCTCCCCATATCCTCTGACTCTGCTATCTTTAAGAGCTCAATCTAGCTCTCTCTTGAAAGTATCCAGAGAAAATCAAGCATCAGCCACTATTAGTACAGGTGTCAGGCGTTATGGGAAGAAGGCAGGACAGGGGTTCGGAAGGAGAGATAGATCAGCCACGATTGAATGGTGGAGTGGACAGTGTTTTCATATTGAGCGTCGCAGACCTGGAACACGATACCAAGCATCATACTGGATCTGCCAACCTTTACCTCATGTACCAAACATCTAAAAACATGGTTACTGGAAAATCAATACTGCACTCATAATCTACCTTAGAATTATCCACCGCTATCTGGTCTGTCATAAGCAGCAATGTTTGTCTGTTTGTTTATTGTACTCTATATTGTTAGTTTTCTTATTGATTAAGTTTTCTTTCTCATTAATTGATTGTGTTGTGATGTGTTTATGTTGTTTATTTAACATCAACCTGCCAAAGGGGCTAAAGATGGAAATTAGCTACTGGCTATAATCTTGCATATTTACATGTAAATGTTTATTAATATGCACTGTCCCTGTTTAAAAAAGAAACAAATTTAAAAAAACCTTGAGGGGCCGAATGGCCTAATTCTTCTCCTATCACTTGTGAACTTTCCCATACCGACCAACATGCCCCATCCACACTAGTCCCCACCAAGCTGCTTTGGGCCTATATCCCTCTGAACCTGTTCTATCCATGTACCTGTCCAAATGTATCTACTCCCTCTACACTGTGGACGGCTGGAATGTAATCATGTATTGTCTTTCCCCTCACTGGTTGGCACGCAACAAAAGCTTTCACTCAACCTCGGTACACGTGACAATAAAACGTAACTCAAGCCCAGGTAGTATCCTGGTGAATTGTTCTGCAGGTAGACAAAAATGGTGAGGAGACTCAGCGGGTGAGGCAGCATCTATGGAGTGAAGGAAATAGGCAACGTTTCGGGTCAAAACCCTTCTCCATAGATGCTGCCTCACCCGCTGAGTTTCCCCAGCATTTTTGTCTATCTTTGATTTTCCAGCATCTGCAGTTCCTTACATAGAAATAGGTGCAGGAGGAGGCCATTCGGCCCTTCGAGCCAGCACCGCCATTCATTGTGATCATGGCTGATCGTCCCCTATCAATAACCCGTGCCTGCCTTCTCCCCATATCCCTTGACTCCACTAGCCCTAGAGCTCTATCTAACTCTCTCTTAAATCCATCAAGTGATTTGGCCTCCACTGCCCTCTGTGGCAGGGAATTCCACAAATTCACAACTCTAGGGTGAAAACGTTTTTTCTCACCTCAGTCTTAAATGTCGTCCCCTTTATTCTAAGACTGTGGCCCCTGGTTCTGGACTCGCCCAACATTGGGAACATTTTTCCTGCATCTACTTTGTCCAGTCGTTTTATAATTTTATATGTTTCCTTTTATATCCTTGTTAAATAAATTGTCTTTAACTGTGCCTTTTCCAACTTCATGCCATCCTGTTATATTTGTGTTTTCAGGAGCGAGGTTTTACACAGCAACAGTGTGAGGAGACGCTGAAGTTGTGCGGAAGCTTTGAGCGAGCACTGGAGGTGTTATCTTCATCAGGTGAGAGAATTACCCGTGTGTTGTTGTGTTCACCGCCCTGAAAGTTGCAGTAAGGAAGAATGTCACTGTTGCAGTATACAAAACCATTAGTCATATAGTGATGCAGTGTGGAAACAAGCCCGTCATCCCACCTGCCCACACCCACCAACATGCCCCATCTACACTAGTCCCACCTGCCCACAGACCAACATGCCCCATCTACACTAGTCCCACCTGCCCACAGACCAACATGCCCCATCTACACTAGTCCCACCTGCCCACACCCACCAACATGCCCCATCTACACTAGTCCCACCTGCCCACAGACCAACATGCCCCATCTACACTAGTCCCACCTGCCCACAGACCAACATGCCCATCTACACTAGTCCCACCTGCCCACACCCACCAACATGCCCCATCTACACTAGTCCCACCTGCCCACAGACCAACATGCCCCATCTACACTAGTCCCACCTGCCCACACCCACCAACATGCCCCATCTACACTAGTCCCACACCGACCAACATGCCCATCTACACTAGTCCCACCTGACACCCACCAACATGCCACATCTACACTAGTCCCCACCTGCCCACACCGACCAACATGCCCCATCTACACTAGTCCCACCTGCCCACAGACCAACATGCCCCATCTACACTAGTCCCACCTGCCCACACCCACCAACATGCCCCATCTACACTAGTCCCACCTGCCCACAGACCAACATGCCCCATCTACACTAGTCCACCTGCCCACGGACCAACATGCCCCATCTACACTAGTCCCACCTGCCCACAGACCAACATGCCCCATCTACACTAGTCCCACCTGCCCACAGACCAACATGCCCCATCTACACTAGTCCCACCTGCCCACACCCACCAACATGCCCCATCTACACTAGTCCCACCTGCCCACAGACCAACATGCCCCATCTACACTAGTCCCACCTGCCCACACCCACCAACATGCCCCATCTACACTAGTCCCACCTGCCCACAGACCAACATGCCCCATCTACACTAGTCCCACCTTCCCACACCCACCAACATGCCCCATCTACACTAGTCCCACCTGCCCACACCACCCAACATGCCCCATCTACACTAGTCCCACCTGCCCACAGACCAACATGCCCCATCTACACTAGTCCCACCTGCCCACAGACCAACATGCCCCATCTACACTAGTCCCACCTGCCCACAGACCACATGCCCCATCTACACTAGTCCCACCTGCCCACACCCACCAACATGCCCCATCTACACTAGTCCCACCTGCCCACCACCGACCAACATGCCCATCTACACTAGTCCCACCTGCCCACAAACCAACATACATAGATACATAGATACATAGAAATTAGGTGCAGGAGTAGGCCATTCGGCCCTTCGAGCCTGCACCGCCATTCAATACGATCATGGCTGATCATCCAACTCAGTATCCCGTACCTGCCTTCTCTCCATACCCCCTGATCCCTTTAGCCACAAGGGCCACATCTAATTCCCTCTTAAATATAGCCAATGAACTGGCCTCAACTACCCTCTGTGGCAGAGAGTTCCAGAGATTCACCACTCTCTGTGTGAAAAAGTTTTTCCTCATCTCGGTCTTAAAGGATTTTCCCCTTATCCTTAAGCTGTGACCCCTTGTCCTGGACTTCCCCAACATCGGGAACAATCTTCCTGCATCTACCCTGTCCAACCCCATAAGAATCTTGTACGTTTCTATAAGATCCCCTCTCAATCTCCTAAATTCTAGCGAGTATAAGCCAAGTCTATCCAGTCTTTCTTCATATGAAAGTCCTGACATCCCAGGAATCAGTCTGGTGAACCTTCTCTGCACTCCCTCTATGGCTATAATGTCCTTCCTCAGATTTGGAGACCAAAACTGTACGCAATACTCCAGGTGTGGTCTCACCAAGACCCTGTACAACTGCAGTAGAACCTCACTGCTCCTATACTCAAATCCTCTTGCTATGAAGGCCAACATACCATTCGCTTTCTTCACTGCCTGCTGCACCTGCATGCCTACTTTCAATGACTGGTGTACCATGACACCCAGGTCTCGCTGCATCTCCCCATTTCCTAATCGGCCACCATTTAGATAATAGTCTGCCTTCCCATTTTTGCTACCAAAGTGGATAACCTCACATTTATCCACATTATACTGCATCTGCCAAACATTTGCCCACTCACCCAGCCTATCCAAGTCACCTTGCAGTCTCCTAGCATCCTCCTCACAGCTAACACTGCCCCCAGCTTAGTGTCATCCGCAAACTTGGAGATGTTGCTTTCAATTCCCTCGTCCAGATCATTAATATAAATTGTAAATAGCTGGGGTCCCAGCACTGAGCCTTGCGGTACCCCACTAGTCACTGCCTGCCATTCTGAAAAGGACCCGTTTACTCCTACTCTTTGCTTCCTGTTTGCCAGCCAGTTCTCTATCCACATCAATACTGAACCCCCAATACCGTGTGCTTTAAGTTTGTATCCTAATCTCTTATGTGGTACCTTGTCGAAAGCCTTCTGAAAGTCCAGATACAACACATCCACTGGTTCTCCCCTATCCACTCTACTAGTTACATCCTCGAAAAATTCTATAAGATTCGTCAGACACGATTTACCTTTCGTAAATCCATGCTGACTTTGTCCAATGATTTCACCACTTTCCAAATGTGCTGCTATCCCATCTTTAATAACTGACTCTAGCAGTTTCCCCACTACCGATGTTAGACTAACTGGTCTGTAATTCCCCGTTTTCTCTCTCCCTCCCTTCTTAAAAAGTGGGGTTACGTTTGCTACCCTCCAATCCTCAGGAACTACTCCAGAATCTAAAGAGTTTTGAAAAATTATCACTAATGCATCCACTATTTCTGGAGCTACTTCCTTAAGTACTCTGGGATGCAGCCTATCTGGCCCTGGTGATTTATCGGCCTTTAATCCATTCAATTTACCCAACACCACTTCCCGACTAACCTGGATTTCACTCAGTTCCTCCATCTCCTTTGACCCGCGGCCCCCTGCTATTTCCGGCAGATTATTTATGTCTTCCTTAGTGAAGACGGAACCAAAGTAGTTATTCAATTGGTCTGCCATATCCTTGTTCCCCATGCATGATCAATTCACCTGTTTCTGACTGCAAGGGACCTACATTTGATTTAACTAATCTCTTTCTCTTCACATATCTATAAAAACTTTTGCAGTCAGTTTTTATGTTCCCTGCCAGTTTCCTTTCATAATCTATTTTCCCTTTCCTAATTAAGCCCTTTGTCCTCCTCTGCTGGTCTCTGAATTTCTCCCAGTCCTCTGGTATGCTGCTTTTTCTGGCTAATTTGTACGCATCATCTTTTGCTTTGATACTATCCCTGATTTCCCTTGTTATCCACGGATGCACTACCTTCCTTGATTTATTCTTTTGCCAAACTGGGATGAACAATTTTTGTAGTTCATCCATGCAGTCTTTAAATGCCTTCCATTGCATATCCACCGTCAACCCTTTTAGAACTAATTGCCAGTCAATCTTGGCCAATTCACGTCTCATACCCTCAAAGTTACCTTTCTTTAAGTTCAGAACCGTTGTTTCTGAATTAACAATGTCACTCTCCATCCTAATGAAGAACTCAACCATATTATGATCACTCTTGCCCAAGGGGGCACGCACAACAAGTCTGCTAACTAACCCTTCCTCATTACTCAATACCCAGTCTAGAATAGCCTGCTCTCTCGTTGGTTCCTCTACATGTTGGTTTAGATAACTATCCCTCATACATTCCAAGAAATCCTCTTCCTCAGCACCCCTGCCAATTTGATTCACCCAATCTATATGTAGATTGAAGTCACCCATTATAACTGTTTTGCCTTTGTTGCACGCATTTCTAATTTCCTGTTTGATGCCATCCCCAACTTCACTACTACTGCTAGGTGGCCTGTACACAACGCCCACCAGCGTTTTCTGCCCCTTAGTGTTTCGCAGCTCTACCCATACCGATTCCACATCCTCCAAGCTAATGTCCTTCCTTTCCACTGCGTTAATCTCCTCTCTAACCAGCAACGCCACCCCACCTCCTTTTCCTTTCTCTCTATCCCTCCTGAATATTGAATATCCCTGGATGTTCAGCTCCCAGCCTTGGTCACCTTGGAGCCATGTCTCCGTGATCCCAACTATATCATAATCATTAATTGCTATCTGCACGTTCAACTCATCCACCTTATTACGAATGCTCCTTGCATTGAGACACAAAGCCTTCAGACTTGTTTTTACAACGCTCTTACCCCTTATACAATTATGTTGAAAAGTGGCTCTTTTTGATTTTTGCCCTGGATTTGTCTGCCTGCCACTTTTACCTTTCACCTTGCTACCTATTGCTTCCGCCCGCATTTTACACCCCTCTGTTTCTCTGCTCACCCATTTAAGAACCCCACCAACTCTTATTCTCTGTTTATTATTGTTTTCTTCTTTCCCCCCTACATGTTGGGTCTGAGTGCTTTCCTTCTCTGCCTCCTGCCTCACACATTGTCTAATAGCATTCTCTATTTGAGTCCCTCTCCCCAACCATTCTAGTTTAAAGTCTCCCCAGCAGCCTTTGCAGATCTCCCCGCCAGGATATCGGTCCCCCTCAGGTTCAAGTGCAACCCATCCTTTTTGTACAGGTCGAACCTTCCACAAAAGAAGTCCCAATGATCCAGAAATTTGAATCCCTGCCTTCTGCACCAGTCCTTCAGCCACGCATTTATCCTCCACCTCGCTCCATTCCTACTCTCACTGTCGCGTGGCACAGGCAGTAATCCCGAGATTGTTACCTTTGCTGTCCTTCTCTTTAACTCCCCTCCTAACTCCCTAAATTCTCCTTTCAGGACCTCTTCTCTTTTTTTACCTATGTCATTGGTACCTATATGTATCACGACCTCGGGCTCCTCTCCCTGCCCTTTCAGGATATCTTGGACACGTTGGGACACATCACAGACCCTGGCACCAGGGAGGCAAACTACCATCCGGGTCTCCCGACTGCGTCCACAGAATCGCCTGTCTGACCCCCTAACTATAGAGTCCCCTATTAATATTGCCCTCCTCTTCTTTTCCTTACCCTTCTGAGCAACAGGACCGGTCTCTATACCGGAGGCCCGGCCGCTGTCGCTACCCCCAGGTAGGCGGTCCACCCCAACAGTGCTCAAACAGGAGTACTTATTGTCAAGGTGTACAGCCACCGGGGTACTCTCTAGTCCCTGCCTGTGCCCCTTGCCTCTCCCAACCGTGATCCACTTGCCTGCCTCCTGTGGTGTTGGAGTGACCACATCCCTGTAACTCTTCTCAATGACTTCCTCGCTCTCCCTGACCAGACGGAGGTCATCGAGCTGCTGCTCCAGGTTCCTAATACGGTCCATTAGGAACCCCATCTCGATACACCTGGCGCAGATGTGGACGTCTGGAGGGCTATCAGATTCCATGACTTCCCACATCTGACATCCAGAACAGTAAACTGCCCTGGCCGTCATACTCCCCTTACCCTGGATAGAATATAAAACAAACTGCTACAATACAAAACAAACTGCTACAATACAAAACAAACTGCTACAATACAAAACAAACTGCTACAATACAAAACAAACTGCTACAATACAAAACAAACTGCTACAATACAAAACAAACTGCTACAATACAAAACAAACTGCTACAATACAAAACAAACTGCTACAATACAAAACAAACTGCTACAATACAAAACAAACTGCTACAATACAAGTACAATCAGCAGGGATCTGACTCCCAATCAGCTGCTCTCTCTTGTCTGCGTCCACCAATCAGCGGCTTCCTCAAACCCACTTGTTTTTGAAGTGGAACGTTGCCGATTTGGGTTCCTTTTTAAGTCCTACCGCTCGGTTGTAGCTCCTCCCTCAGCGACCTCTCCAACGGCTTTCGGACCTCTGTAAGGAACAAGCCCCCGCGCTCCTTTTTAAGTCCTACCGCTCGGTTGTAGCTCCTCCCTCAGCGACCTCTCCAACATGCCCCATCTACACTAGTCCCACCTGCCCACAGACCAACATGCCCCATCTACACTAGTCCCACCTGCCCACACCCACCAACATGCCCCATCTACACTAGTCCCACCTGCCCACACCCACCAACATGCCCCATCTACACTAGTCCCACCTGCCCACAGACCAACATGCCCCATCTACACTCGTCCCACCTGCCCACAGACCAACATGCCCCATCTACACTAGTCCCACCTGCCCACACCCACCAACATGCCCCATCTACACTAGTCCCACCTGCCCACATACCAACATGCCCCATCTACACTCGTCCCACCTGCCCACAGACCAACATGCCCCATCTACACTAGTCCCACCTGCCCACACCCACCAACATGCCCCATCTACACTAGTCCCACCTGCCCACACCCACCAACATGCCCCATCTACACTTGTCCCACCTTGCCCACACCGACCAACATGCCCCATCTACACTAGTCCCACCTGCCCACACCCACCAACATGTCCCATCTACACTAGTCCCACCTGCCCACACCCACCAACATGCCCCATCTACACTAGTCCCACCTGCCCACACCCACCAACATGTCCCATCTACACTAGTCCCACCTGCCCACACCCACCAACATGCCCCATCTACACTAGTCCCACCTGCCCACAGACCAACATGCCCCATCTACACTAGTTCCACCTGCCCACACCCACCAACATGCCCCATCTACACTAGGCCCACCTGCCCACACCGACCAACATGCCCCATCTACACTAGTCCCACCTGCCCACACCCACCAACATGCCCCATCTACACTAGTCCCACCTACCCACAGACCATGCCCCATCTACACTAGTCCCACCTGCCCACAGACCAACATGCCCCATCTACACTAGTCCCACCTGCCCACACCCACCAACATGCCCCATCTACACTAGTCCCACCTGCCCACAGACCAACATGCCCCATCTACACTAGTCCCACCTGCCCACAGACCAACATGCCCCATCTACACTAGTTCCACCTGCCCACACCCACCAACATGCCCCATCTACACTAGGCACACCTGCCCACACCCACCAACATGCCCCATCTACACTAGTCCCACCTGCCCACACAGACCAACATGCCCCATCTACACTAGTCCCACCTGCCCACACCCACCAACATGCCCCATCTACACTAGTCCCACCTGCCCACAGACCAACATGCCCCATCTACACTAGTCCCACCTGCCCACAGACCAACATGCCCCATCTACACTAGTCCCACCTGCCCACACCCACCAACATGCCCCATCTACACTAGTCCCACCTGCCCACAGACCAACATGCCCCATCTACACTAGTTCCACCTGCCCACACCCACCAACATGCCCCATCTACACTAGTCCCACCTGCCCACACCCACCAACATGCCCCATCTACACTAGTCCCACCTGCCCACACCCACCAACATGCCCCATCTACACTAGTTCCACCTGCCCACACCGACCAACATGCCCCATCTACACTAGTCCCACCTGCCCACACCCACCAACATGCCCCATCTACACTAGTCCCACCTGCCCACAGACCAACATGCCCCATCTACACTAGTTCCACCTGCCCACACCCACCAACATGCCCCATCTACACTAGTCCCACCTGCCCACACCCACCAACATGCCCCATCTACACTAGTCCCACCTGCCCACACCCACCAACATGCCCCATCTACACTAGTCCCACCTGCCCACAGACCAACATGCCCCATCTACACTAGTTCCACCTGCCCACACCGACCAACATGCCCCATCTACACTAGTCCCACCTGCCCACACCCACCAACATGCCCCATCTACACTAGTCCCACCTGCCCACACCAACCAACATGCCCCCTCTACACTAGTCCCACCAGTCCCACCTGCCCACATTTCGCTCATATCTAAACCTGTCCTATCCATGCACATGTCTAACTTTCTTAAAAGGTGTGATAGTCCCAGCCTCAACTACCTCCTCTGGCAGCTCGTTCCACACACCCACCACCCCTCTGTGGAATAAAAAGTTACTGCTCATGCAATTATGTGGACAAGCGCTGATTGGGGATAGTCAGCATGGTTTTGTACGTAGGAGGTCGTGTCTCACAAATCTCGTGAGGTTTTTGAAGACGTGACCAAAAAGATTGATGAGGGCAGAGCTGTAGATGTATATGTGGGCCAGCAAACCATACTCTTGCCCAGAGTAGGTGAAACATGGACCAGAAGACATGGGTTTCTGGTCCTCGAAGGGCCTGTGTCCCCGCTGTATGACTCAGGTTCCTATTAAATCATCCTCCCCCCCCCCCCTCCATACACCCACCAACCTTTGTGTGAAAAAGTTACCCCTCGGATTCCTATTAATTCTTTTCCCCTTCACCTTAAACCTATGTCCTCTGGTCCTCGATTCCCCTACTCTGGGCAAGAGACTCTGTGCATCTACCCGATCTATTCCTCTCATGATTTTGTACACCTCTATAAGATCACCCCTCATCCTCCTGCGCTCCATGGAATAGAGACCCAGCCTACTCAACCTCTCCCTATAGCTCACACCCTCTAGTCCTGGCAACATCCTCGTAAATCTTTTCTGAACCCTTTCAAGCTTGACAATATCTTTCCTATAACACGGTGCCCAGAACTGAACACAATATTCTAAATGCGGTCTCACCAACGTCTTATACAATTGCAACATGACCTCCCAACCTCTATATTCAATACTCTGACTGATGAAAGCCAAAGTGCCAAAAGCCTTTTAGACCACCTTATCTACCTACGACTCGACCTTCATGGAACCATGCACTTGTACTCCTAGATCCCTCTGCTCTACAACACTACCCAGAGGCCGACCATTCACTGTGTAGGTCCTGCCCTTGTTCAACATCCCAAAATGCAACACCTCACACTTCTCTGTATTAAATTCCATCAACCATTCCTCCGCCCACCTGGCCAATCGATCCAGATCCTGCTGCGATCGTTCACAACTACCTTCACCATCTGCAAAACCACCCACTTTTGTATCATCAGCAAACTTGCTAATCTTGCCCTGTATGTTCTCATCCAAATCATTGATGTAGATGACAAACAGTAACGGGCCCCAAGACCGAACCGTGAGGCACACCACTAAATCTTCTCTACCCTTTCCAGCTTGCCAACATCTTTCCTGTAATACGGTGCCCAGAACTGAGCCCAATACTCTAAACGCGGCCTCACCAATGTCTTGTATAGGCGGCACGGTGGTGCAGCGGTAGACAATAGACAATAGGTGCAGGAGTAGGCTATTCGGCCCTTCGAGCAAGCACCACCATTCAATGTGATCATGGCTGATCATCCCCAATCAGTATCCCGTTCCTGCCTTCTCCCCATATCCCCTGACTCCGCTATCTTTAAGAGCTGTATCTAACTCTCTCTTGAAAGTATCCAGAGAACCTGCCGAGAGTTACTGCCTCACAGCGCCAGAGACCCGGGTTCGATCCTGACTACGGGCGCTGTCTGTTTGGAGTTTGTACGTTCTCCCCGTGACCTGCGTGGGTTTTCTCTGAGATCTTTGGTTTCCTCCCACACTCCAAAGACGTGCAGGTTTGTAGGTTAATTGGCTTGGTTCAAATGTAAATTGTGCCTAGTGGGTGTAGGATAGTGTTAGTGTGCGGGGATCGCTGGTCGGTGCGGACTGGGAGGGCCGAAGGGCCTGTTTCTGTGCTGTATCTCTACACTAAACTGTGACAGGCCCTCCCAACTGCTGCATTAATCACGGCCACTTCTGTCCCTGGTGCAGCACAGAAAGCTGGAAGCGGCAATGTCAGCTCCAGCTCCAGCGCCGCCTGCCTGTCTGACGGAGACGACAAGGACTTTGTTCGGGTGAAAAAACACTCAACACAGAACAAACACAAAGCCCCCGCCCGGTACCGGCACAACAACCTGGGTGAGAACTCTGGCCGGCACTGGCAACCGCCGCCGGTCACGGCCACAGTGGTCGCGGCACATGGAGGGTAGCACAGAGCGAGGGGGGGGCACGGGGAGGAGATGGGGTGGATGGGGGAGGAGTTGGGGGAGGGAGGGGGGGAAGAAGGGCGGGAGGGGGGGGCACGGGGATGAGATGGGGGGACGGGGGGGTTGGGGGGACGGGGGTGGGAGGGCAGGAGGGAAGGGGGGCACGGGGAGGAGATGGGGGGGACGGGGGGTGGGAGGGCAGGAGGAGGGAGGGGTGAGCAAGGGGAGGAAATGGAGTGGACGGGGGGAGTGAGGGGAGGAGGAAGGGCAGGAGGAGTGAGGGGGGGCACGGGGAGGAGATTGGGGGGAAGGGGTGGGAGTTGGGGGAGGGAGGGGAGGGAGGGGAGGAAGAAGGGCAGGAGGGGGATGGCACAGCGAGGAGATGGGGGGGATGGGGGGGGTTGGGGGTGGGAGGGCAGCCCAGAGCGAGGGGGGTCACGGGGAAGGAGGGATGGGCGGGAGGAGGGTGGGAAGCTTCAGGCAGAACTTTAGGGCGACACGGTGGTGCAGCGGTAGAGTTGCTGCCTCACAGCGCCAGAGACCCGGGTTCCATCCTGACTCCGGGTGCTGTCTGTACGGAGTTTGCACGTTCTCCCCGTGACCTGCGTAGGTTTCTCCGGGTGCTCTGGTTTCCTCCCACACTCCAAAGACGTGAAGTTAATTGGCTTTGGTAAAATGTATAAATTGTCCCTGGTGCTTACAGGATAGTGCTAGTGTACGGGGATCGCTGGTCGGCACGGACGCAGTGGGCCGAAGGGCCTTTTGACACGCTGTATCTCTAAGCTAAACTAAAACTCTGCCCCTGCAGTCCTCTTGCAGTCCCTTTATTATTGTCACCTGTACCGAGGTTGAGCTAAAAGCTTTTATTTATGTCCCATCCAGCCAATGAAAAGGCTGTACATGACTACAACCAATCTGTCTGCAGTGTACTAATGCAGGATAAAGCCTACCACATTTAAGTTCATAAGTGATAACAGCAGAATTAGGCCATTCGGCCCATCGAGTCTACTCCGCCATTCAATCATGGCTGATGTATCTCTCCCTCCCAACCCCATTCTCCTGCCTTCTCCCTATAACCCCTGACACCCAGACTGATCAAGAACCTATCTATCTCCACCTTAAAAATATCCATTGATTTGGCCTCCACCGCCATCTGTGGCAATGAATTCCGCAGATTCACCACCCTCTGACTGAAGAAATTCCTCCTCATCTCCTTGTGCAAGATATGACCTTGAACCCAAATGAAAGTAGTTCAAAGGTCTCCAGTGAGGTAGATGGGAGGTCAGGACCGCACTGTAGTCAGAGAGAGGACGGTTTAGTTGCCTGATAACAGCCAGGAAGAAACTGTTCCTGAATCTGGAGGTAGACAAAAATGCTGGAGGAACTCAGCGGGTGCGGCAGCATCTATGGAGCGAAGGAAATAGGCAACGTTATCGGGCCGAAACCCTTCTTCAGACTATCTGGAGGTAGACAAAAATGCTGGAGAAACTCAGAGGGTGAGGCAGTATCTATGGAGCGAAGGAAATTGGCGACGTTTCGGGTCGAGACCCTTCTTCAGATTCAATCTGGAGGTGTGCGTTTTCACACTTCTGTACCTCTTGCCCGATGGGAGAGGGGAGAAGAGGGAGTGGCCGGGGTGAGACTGGCCTGAATTATAGGGCGAGGTTGGACAGACGAGGACTTTATTCCTTGGAGTGCAGGAGGTTGATGGGAGATCTTTGGAAGTGGATAAGATCATAAAGGTGAGAGATGGAGTGAATGCAGCCTTTTACCCAGAGGAGGGAAATCACAAACCAGAGGACATGTACTCCAAGCTGCAGTTTAGAAGGATGAGCGGGCACCTCATTGAAACTTACAGAACAGTGAAAGGCTTGGATAGAGTGGGTGTGGAGAGGATGTTTCCACTAGTGGGAGAGTCTAGGACCAGAGGACACAACCTCAGAATTAAAGGACGTACCTTTAGGAAGGAGATGAGGAGGGATTTCTTCAGTCAGAGGGTGGTGAATCTGGAATTCATTGCCACAGACGGCTGTGGAGGCCAAGTCTATGGATATTTTTAAGGTAGAGATTGACAAGTTCTTGATTAGTGCGGGTGTCAGAGGTTACGGGGAGAAGGCAGGAGTATGGGGTTAGGAGGGAGAGATAGATCAGCCTTGATTGAAAGGTGGAGTAGACTCGATGGGCCGAATGGCCTAATTCTGCTCCTATGACTTATGGCCCTGCGCTGGGTGTTATAATCACAGAGTGATACAGTGTGGAAATAGGCCCTTCAGCCCAACTCACCCACACTGGCCCAACAATGTCCCAGCTACACTAGTCACGGAGTGATACAGTGTGGAAACAGGCCCTTCGGCCCATCTGGCCCACACTGGCCCAGCTACACTAGTCACACAGTGATACAGTGTGGAAACAGGCCCTTCAGCCCAACTCACCCACACTGGCCCAACAATGTCCCAGCTACACTAGTCACACAGTGATACAGTGTGGAAACAAGCCCTTCGGCCCAACTTGCCCACACCGACCAACATGTCCCACCTGCTTGCGTTTGGGCCGTATCCCTCTAAACCTGCCCTATCCATGTACCTGTCTCCATGTAACTGTTTCTCAAACGTTGCGTGCCTGTGCATCGGATTGCTTCTGTATCTGTCGCTGGAATACTTGTGTCTTGCCAGCAAACTCTTCCCCATCTGGATTGGGAATGTGACCACTCGAATCACCGAAGACTCATTGCGTGTAATGTTTGAAAGGTGAGTGGCGTCCCGTGTGGGGAGCAGAGGGGGGTGGCAGGGGGTCCTGGGTCTGTTCCATGTAAACGCAGCGGGTGAGAGGTTGGAGGGTTCGGCCCCTTCCCATTTATTGTCACGTGTACCCAGGTACAGTGAAGACATTTTGTTGCGTGCTAACCAGTCAGCAGAATTATTAAGATTATAAGATTATTAAGGGTTTGGACACACTAGGGGCAGGAAACATGTTCCCGATGTTGGGGGGAGTCCAGAACCAGGGGCCACAGTTTAAGAATAAGGAGTAAGCCATTTAGAACTGAGACGAGGAAACACTTTTTCTCACAGAGAGTGGTGAGTCTGTGGAATTCTCTGCCTCAGAGGGCGGTGGAGGCAGGTTCTCTGGATACTTTCAAGAGAGAGCTAGATGGGGCTCTTAAAGTTAGTGGAGTCAGGGGATATGGGGAGAAGGCAGGAACGGGGTACTGATTGGGGATGATCAGCCACGATCATATTGAACGGCGGTGCTGGCTCGAAGGGTCAAATGGCCTACTCCTGCACCTGTTGTCTATTGTCTATTGATATGGGGAGAAGGCAGGAACTCACTGGGGCCCTGTACAACTGCAGAAGGACCTCTTTGCTCATAAACAAATATACCACCATTTGGACAGATGCGTGGACAGGATGGTTTTAGAGGGATACGGGTCAAACGCAGGCACATAGGCCGAATGGCCTACTCCTGCACCTGTTGTCTATTGTCTATATGCTAACC